>JAQZBX010032695.1:0-25733 GCA_029593785.1 Cabassous unicinctus
GACAAAGACACGGACAAAACAAAAAACTGTGCTCTTTATTCTGCTAACATGGCTTCTCTGCGGCTTCTTCCGCCGTGCGGGTTACAATCAGCTCTTTTATAAACAGGGAAAGGGGAGGGAAAAGGGAAATGCCTTAAGGTTTAGGTATCAGTACATGATTGGATAATTTGAGATCCTAGGCGTGGTGACTATTCCCGCGTGCGGGAACTTTGTGGCGCGAACTTAGGGAGAAGGAGAAGGAGAAGACAAAGAAGGAGAAGGTAGAGACGGCCATGATAGTTATATTCATACAACATCGCCCCCAACACACTATAACCGCTCCTATTTAACATTGTGTTAGAAGTACTTGCTTGAGCACTGAGGCAAGAAAATGATATAAATGGCATCCCAATTGAAAAGGAAGAAGTAAAAATTTCACTACTTGCAGACAATGTGATCCTATACATAGAAAGCCCTTAGAAATATACAACAAAGCTTCTAGAAATTATAAATGAGTTCCCTAAAGTCACAGGTTATAAGATCAATGTACAAAAATCAGTAATATTTTTGTACACTAATAATGAGCAAACTGAGGATGAAATCAAGAAAAAAATACCATTTACAATAGTAACTAAAAAAATCAAGTACCTAGGAATAAATTTAACTAACGATGTAAATGACTTATACACAGAAAACTACACAACACTGTTAAAGGAAATCAAAGAAGAATTAAATAAAAGGAAAAATATTCCCTGTTCATGAATAGGAAGACTAAACCTCATCAAGATGTCTATCCTACCCAAACTAATCAGATTTAATGCAATCCCAATAAAAATCAACACTATATTTTTTACTCAATTGGAAAAACTAACTTTGAAATTTAGTTAGAAGGGCAAGAGGCCCTGAATAGCCAAAGTCATATTGAAATAGAAAAATGAAATAGGAGGAATCACACTAGCTGACTTTAAAACATGCTACAAAGCTACAGTGGTCAAAACTACATGGTATTGGCACAAGGATAGACATACTGACCAATGGAACTGAATTGAGAGTTCTGATATAGATCCTCGCATATACAGTCATCTGATATTCAACAAGGCCACCAAGCCCACTCAACTTTTGTTGAATGGCCTCTTCAACAAATGGTGCTTGGGGAACTGGACATCCATATCCAAAAAATAAGAAAGGAACACCATCTCACCCAATACACAAAAATCAATTCAGGATGGATCAAAGATCTAAACTTAAGAGCCAAGACTATAAAGACTTTGGAAGATAATGTAGGGAAGCATCTACAGGACCTTGTAGTAGGAAATTGCTTCATGGACTTCACACCCAAAGTACGAGCAGTGAAAGAAAAAATAGGTAAATGGGACCTCCTCAAAATTAAAACCTTTTGCACCTCAAAGGAGTTTGTCAAGTAAGTGAAAAGACAGCCTACCCAATGGGGGAAAATATTTGATAGCCATATATCTGATAGAAGCGTAATATCCAGCATATATAAAGAAATCTTATATCTTGAAAATAAAAAGACAATCTATTTAAAAAATGGGCAAGTGATTTCAACAGACACTTTTCCAAAGAAGAAATACAAATGGCTTAAAAGCACATGAAAAGATGCTCAACATCAGTAGCTATTAGGGAAATGCAAATCAAAACTACAATGAGATACCATCTTTCACCCATTAGACTGGCAGCCATTGAAAAAACAGAGGACTACAAGTGTTGAAGAGGATTTGGAGGAATGGGTACACTCATCCACTGCTGGTGGGAATGTAGAATGGTCCAGCCACTGTGGAGGACAGTTTTTCGGCTCCTCAAAAAACTAACTATAGATCTGCCATATGATCCAGCAATTTCACTGCTGGGTATATACACAGAAGACTTGAAAGCAAGGACACAAACAGATATATGCACATCAATGTTCATAGCGGCATTATTCACAATTGCCAAAAGTTGGAATCAACCTGAATGTCCATCAACAAATTAATGGATTAACAAAATGTGGTATATATATACAATGGACTATTACTCAGCTGTAAGAAGAAATACAGTACTAACACATGGGATAACAGAGATGAATCTTGAGGACCTTATGTTGAGTGAAGCAAGCCAGACATTGAAGGACAAATATTACATGACCTCTTTGATATGAATTAAGCAAGTTGAGTAGACTCAGAGAGCTAGAAACTGGAAGATAGGTTTAGAGGAAATAGAAAGGGAGAAGAAGGTTGTGAGCCAACTTCCATATGGGCAAAATCTACGATAAGGTGGAAGTGAGTAGTTGTGTAGCTAAGGAAAAAGACAGGGGTGTAATGATACTATTGGGTTGGGCAGTACAAGCTTGATAGGGATAGGGTGAGGATGTGTTGGATAGTGTATGGAACTAGGGGAGGATTGGGGTTGGGGGAGGGAGCAGGTGAACACTGGGATTGTCAGGTACATGGGTGAAGCTACAATGTTGAGAAAGCTGTTTTGGAAATACAAAAAGGAAGGTTTACTGATTTAGGAGGTTGGATAAGGGGGCATTTGGGACAGGGGGCACCCGGGGCAGTCTTCTAGAGAATATGCAAGTGGTCATTTTGTCATAGTGTGTTTTATCAGTGGGTGGAGACCCACATAATGAGTGGTGTTGGATTCCCATCCTGGGGAGTCCTGAAATATTCTCAGACAGAGGGGAGGGTGTCTCTTGAGAGCATGGGCGGTTCCTAACAGCAGAGGACAGACTAATATGTGAAGCCGTTAGCATTGTTGCAAGTACCTATGCATCTTGTCCTTCAAGGAGAGAAACATAGCAGTCGCCAAGGGCCCCGAGGAGTAGGGGAGGGAGGAATAGAAAAGATGGAAGCAGAAGTATTTAGGGGGCAATGGAAGTATTAAGCATGATGTTGCAATAAATAGATAGAGGCCATGTTAAAATTTGTCAAAAATTTATAAAAGTGTAAGGTCTAAAATGTAAACCATAATGTAAAACATTGAACATGGTTAGTAGGTTTGTTTCAATATTTGTATATCAGTTGTAACAAATGTACCATCCACATATAAAAATGTTATTAATACAGGAAGGGGGAAAAGGATGTTGGGTATAAGGGAGTCTACTATGTTCTGTATGTGACTTTACTGTAACCTAAAACTTCTTTGAAGTCAAAATGAAAAAAAGTAAGGTACTGGGGAAGAAATGGAAGAAAATGCCACTGTTTACAGGACAACAGATATTACAGTGATGAAAGGCAAAATGTAAAAAAAAGTTTTTTTTTAATTTTTAAAAATATTTTTCATTATTTTTTTAATATCCCAATTTCTTTTTTTACTTTATTTTTGTTTTAGTTTTTCTAAATTATTATGTATTTTATTTCTTATGTTTAAGCCTATCATTATTTCATTTCCTATTAATTGAATTTGGCAATATTCTTGGCTTCATTTTTGAAGACGTTTTGGATCACAGAAGGGTTACAACTGTAGCAGGGGTGGATCATTGGTGTGGGCTGTCATCGATGGGGCATACATCGGAGGACATTCACCTGGGCATACATATAAGGTATATAAATGTGTTCAAATATTCATGGGGCATTGCCACAGTGGGTAGAGATATACACAACAACTGAAAGAATATTTAATTCCCATTCTGTGGAGCTCTGCCACATTCTCTAATGGAACAGCAACAATCTCCCAAGTACAGGTGCAATGACTAGTGAAGAAAGTTGGCCCATTGATGGGCCCTTGATATTGACGACTATGCTTATGAGTCTTTGCTCTTGAAATTGCGACTTAGCTTAGTGTTGTAGGGTGCCTTAGAGTTACATCCTGGGAACCTCCTTGTTGCTCAAATGTGGCCTCTCTAAGCCAAACTCAGCATATAAATGCATTACCTACCCCCCAGCGTGGGACATGACTCCCAGGGATGAGCCTCCCTGGCACTGAAGGACTACTACCAAGCACCAGCTGGTCATGCAACTGGAAAAGAGACCTTGAATAAAAGGGGGAAAAGGTAAAGACAAATGATTTTATATGGCTAAGAGACTTCAAAGTGAGACAGGAGGTCATCAGAGAGGTAATGCTTATGCACATCTCAGCAGGATATCATAGATGGCCAAAGTAGATACTATCCCAAATAGTAGGGCTCATGAGGACTCTGGAGACACCTACATCCTACTGTCATGGCAGATAGCTCCAGAGTTTGGTGCCTTGTCAATGGGCCCTACTTTGGAGTTTGTGTTCCCGAGTGTGACAGAGTTGGACTCAGATGTGACTTCTCTACACATGCCTCTTCTGTTCCTTTTATTTGAACCTATAGTTGGTGCTGGAGTTGGTAGGTATACGTCCAAGAGACTTGAATCTCTGGGCTGTCCATAAGTAAGCCAGGCCCTGAGCCTCAGCGGAGTTGCAACAGCTACTCTCCAGGTCATTGGACCCACCCAGTACAACTAACAAGGAGGTGAGGATGGACAACCACCATACCAAGGAACTGAGAGTCTACAACTGCAAGCAAGAGAGTCCCATCCATCAGCCATATGGGATTGAAACCCCTCTCAGTTAGAGGTGCAGTGGGCATCGCCATCCCAGAATCCTCAGGATTGGGGAATGAAATATGGACTAGAGTAGACTTACTGGTATTCTACTATAGATTTATTGTGACTCTAGTAATGAAAGAAATTATATCATGGATGTGGAGACAGTGGCCACTGGAGGTGCTGAAGTCAGGGAGAGGGAAAAAGAGGTGTAACATGGGGGCATTTTCAGAACTTGGAATTGTCCTGAATGACATTCCAATGACAGATACAGGTCATTATATATCCTGCCATAACCTACAGAATTGAGTGAGAGAGAGTGTAAACTACAATGTAAAATATAATCCATGCTTAGTGGCAATGATCCAAAATGTGTTCATCAATTGCAATGAATGTACCACACTAATGAAACAAGTTGTTAATGTTGGGAAAAGTGGGAGGTGTGGGGAGGGGGGCATATGGGAATCCCTTATATTTTTTCATGTAGCATTTCATGTAATATAAATATATTTTTAAAATAAATAAATAATATATTTTTTAAAAAGACACTACTAAACTGTTAGTAACAATAAGATAAAATAAAATTCAAGTGACTTTTAAGAGTTACATAAATATAAAATGCATTGTGGAATTTATGAAAGAAGTGACTGAGAGGTATATTGAACATGTATTAGGAGAGCAGGGCCAGAATAGACTAATTTGACTTAAAAATTTTAACTGGCAAAGTAGAACTCCCTTTTCTAGCATATTGGTTCTCTAAGGGAACAGTGCCTGACTCTTTGTTTTTCCTTGCTTATATATAAGGTTTTGCATAATTTTTTTTTCTTCTTTAATGACTTTATCAGGTAAAAGGCACAGCTACAATCATCAAGTACTTTTCCAGGGAGGAAACTTCATTCACACTCTATGCCAGCAGGGTTCTTGACTAGATTAGGAAACTGATGCTATTGTATAATTATTAACGAGATTTTATCTGGACATTTTAATAGTGCTCTAATTTTAAGCTTCATTTAACTCTCTTTTAATGCTTTTCTTAGTGCTTACAACAAGGAACCTCTGATTTACCACTGCAGTGTGTGTTTGCGAATGTTCTGAAACATGGGACAGGTGCTGAGCATTATTCATAAGTGTTCTCTTGTGCATTAATGCACAGGCATTAGGAATGAGGCAGCAGCAGAGGTGCTTCTCAGTGAAGAGGAGGAGCTTTCCATGAAAAAAAGCAATGAATTCTTAAAATCTCTGCCACAAAATTGATGAAACACAATGGGATTTCATATGTTAAATAAAACATTTGTGCTGAGACCATTAGTTCTGGAATTGCTCCAGAGTTAAAGTAAAATATTACTGTGGAAATCTAAGGTGATAATAAAAGAAAGGCAACTGTTCAACCAAATGGCCCAAAGTATATAACCATTGCTATTGTTTTCCTTAAATGTTCTCCTAATTTATTGTTTAATGGAGTATGGCATATTCTATTATCACTATATTATTTACCCTTTGCTTTAATATTAATCTGTCATTTACACACTGAGTAGTGGATATATAATTTGCATATACATTTAATTTTCATGAAAGCAAGTATCTGAGAGTCATCCTTGATATTTAATCATTCTCAATCTTTGGCAACAATCATTAAATCCTGCTACTTCTACCTCCTAAAAATTGTTCTGTTTTTGCTTCCTTTCCACTCCAACCACCTTTGCCCAGGCTACAATTATCTCTCACCTGAAATCCTGGATCTGCACTGTATAGAATAATTCTCAGATTGATGACTATCAAAGAAAAGTGACAGATGTGACCCCACTTGTAAAATGTGCTATATGCTCATTTAAGTTATATTTACTTTATAAGAGAGGTACATCTGTAGATAAATTTATTAGGGTGGCCGCAGCAAATTAGCACGAACTCCATTGCCTAAAACAACAGAAATTTATTATTAGTTCTCAAAGCCAGAAGTCCAAAATCAAGGTGTCAACAGGGCTGTGCGGTCTTTGAATGCTCTAGAAGAGAATGCTTCCTTGACTTCCAAGTTTCTGGTGGCTCCAGGCTTTTGTTGGTGTGTGGTAGCATAATTCCAATCTCTGCCTCCATTTTCACATGGCCTTCTCCTCTATGTGTCTACTTCCCTTCTCTTCTCTTGTAAGGATACTTGCCATTGAATTTAAGGCCCACCCTATCCAAAATAATCTCATCTTGAGATCATTACCTTAATTACATCTGAAATTACCTTTTTTCCAAATAAGGTCACAGTCACAAGTTCCAGGGCACTTATCTTTTTTGGGGGAAGACAAGGGTATTCTTCAGCTCTCTATAACCTGTGAATTGTTTCGCTGAAATGAGCATTTTATTTTCCCTCATTCTGTGGTGGGGATATAATTGTTATACTACCTAGCATGAAGTAATAAAAACAAGACAGTATATAGGGAAATAACATAATAACCAATAGACATTACACACAAGTATTTTCTAGGAGTTTCCCATGTATCATTTAATTTAACCAACATAAAATTTCTATGTGGAACTAATATTACAAAATCTACACTGTAGAAAACGAAAGTGAGGCAAGTGAAGCAAAGAGATGTTAAGCAACATTGTTTTAAATCCAACAATTAGTTAAGTGGTGAAAATATTTTATTTGTGAATTCAAGTTTGACAGTCTAACATCAGGATGGTTGCAAGACTTCTCAGACTTGGGTTTAAACACTGCTCAGAATTAAACTCTGACCAGATCTGGGATTGAAACCTTTTAGTGCCATAAATGTCTTATTGTTAAGTGTTCAGTAAATGTCCATAGACTCAAACAATTAATAACAAAGAGACTACTTAACCACTGCTCTCATAGGAAGAAAAAGGGGAGGGGAATTATTAATTCTGAGATGAATAGAGGTTAGATAGTTGGAGAGGTAGATGTCCGGAGAGATGAGAGGACAGATGAATAAATGTAGTTAATATTTTTCATTTGTTCTCTGTCCTATGCCCTTTCACTGAAATACTTTTAAATGCCGACACAAGTATTTTTAAGAATTTTTTTTTTTTACTATCTGGGTAGCACAAATACATCGTGAACAATAGATAGGTACTACAGATCAATCTCAAGCATGAGAGATCATCTGATGATTTTTCCTGCTAAAAGCATGGTGCCAGGCCAGGATCGATACATCTTTGTGAGACACCTTGCCCTTTCTTTGCCTCTCCCCAAATACCTTCATAATGCTCTTTTCTCTCATGTATGCATTTCCATCAATTATTGTTTACCTCGACATTGTTCACTATAATTTATTGCTTACTAAAGAATTATATGGGAAATTGCATTTCATTAAAACTCCTTTTATATCTAAATGTTATGGGTTATGGTATTTTTTTCTTTCAAATATATTGAATAGTACTAATTTGATAAAATATACTATATAAAAATGATATTCTTGCTTTTAACTCAGAGTAAAGAAAATGCAGAGATGAATGAAATATCTTACCATATGCAGAGTGTATCCACTCATTTGGTGGTGGTTATTCAGATTTTTAATATTTCCATTTACTTGTTGAGTAGAAATGATGTATAGACTAATACATTTGAAATCAACAAAAATATAAACTATCAATTGGTGGAAAAATACTAAAGGCAGAACTTTTTTTTTTCTCCTGATTTTATACATTGCCAGGAAAGAAACATTCAGTCCTTTGTAGAATCAAGGCTATAATCCTTGAGGACTATGCTTGTCCATTGTAGAAAGCTAATATGTTTCCCCAAAAAGTATGGATTCCATTTTTCATTGTACATGGTCAGCAATTTTTTGAAAGTTCTGATGTTAAATATTTTTTAGTGACAATGTGCAGAGAAACTCAATTTAATATTGGGTTCCTAGATTGCCTTTACAGTGCTTGTGGGACATTTCATTATTATTACTTTGTTTCCAAACTATATTTCTATTTTAAAGTTGAAGATACCCTATAACATCAACTGATTGCAAGGTACTGAAGTAGAGACAATACAGGAGAGTGGGAAGTGACAATTCAAAACCACTTTTTACTACTGAAGCATGGAGTTTATGGTTTTTGAGCAAGTATATAGGGAAACACATGTATCTAGTATTAAGTTGTATTCTCAGCCTAATTTATAGGAAATGATTTTAGTAAGAATTTGATCCAATTGCAGGGTGAGTGGTAGCATGCATCTTATATAGTAAGCTTATTAGGTGGTATGAGTTGACCTTCAAAGAGCCCTATTGCCTAAGATACTTATTCAGTGAGTTAAATTATTTGTCAAAATATTCAATTTTCACATCATAATTTTGCATTTTCTAGAAAAATCTCTGTGCAGTAAGATGCATATTTTCATTAGCTTAACAAATTACATGTTTTCTCTGAAGAACTGCTTTAGGAGTGGAACATGGGTTTATTAGTTATGAAGGAAAAGAGTAAATTTGGAGAAATTCAATATATGAAGTACAGTCAAGGAGGGCAATTCATTGGTGTCGGTGGTGGGAACCTGAATGAATCCCCAAGCTTAAAGAAGTAGTGATGTCAGAAACTTGGAGAGGATGGTATTGAAAGTAGGTAAACATGTATGTTTAAGTCATCCTTTCATGGTATTCTTATGGATAAGGCATTTTGGAATAGACAGTGATTTGATCGTGATACAGCTCAAATTAAATAACTTATCCATGCCTTGCTTGCCTCGAGTCCTGCCTGCTGTGCAGTAATTTTGCCCCCAAAGAAGTCTAGTCTTTGCTCTTGGGTCCTGGGAGGTAAACTCTAAGCACTTGATTTGTCCTGCCTGATTAGAGTGACTTTATTTACCTGTGGGCTTTGGACCACACAAGATATTCTGTGCTAACAGTGTGACTTATGGTGTGTGCCTTGGGCCATGTGGTATCCACTTCACTATTAGAAGAGCTAGAAAGAAAATTCTATCATGGCCAAGCCTCAGTAAAATTTCTGGACACAAAGGATTGGGGGAGTTTCCTTGTTTGGCAGTGCTCTATACATATTCTCACACATAGTTGCTGGGAGAAGTATGTCCTGGAGTATGGCCTGATCCTCTAGACTAATCAGGACTGAAGGGACAATAGTAGGAATGGAGTTGTGGATTTTCTCTTCCCACATTCTGACAGCTGGCACGTTAGTTAACTGCATTTTGTGAGTACTATATTAACTAGAGTTCAAAATGGAAAACAAAAACTGATCAGTTTACTTGGCTCTATTCCTCAAAGAAATGGAAACGAATGGGAGAAAGTAAATAAGTGCTAGGATGAATGCTCAAGATGGAAACACTAAACTAAACAGAAGATGAGTAGCTTGGAGGATAAGTTCCTAAGGAAATAACTTCTCATGTAGTGCAAAACTAAATTTTGCTTTCTGAATAATCTCCTATGTTGCACATATAGATTATCAAACTATGAAATAGCAAGTATTAAAATGATGGGTTGGCTTTTGGGTCAAAATAGTATTCTGTCCTCTGATGCAGCCTACTTTATAAAGATTTGACTTCATTGACATTTAATAGCTATCATTGTGATGTCATCGTACTAGAGGTTATTATCCTGGGTGCTAAACCTAACCTAGAGCCCATTAAAACGCATAGGGTAACGATACTTCTTGTTACATGGTTATATAATAGAATTTGATATTTTGCATTTTAAATGAAGTGTTCACACCATCTGATATAAGTTGATGAAGAAACCAGTAGAACCAATTCTGTAGACTGTATTTTGCAGATAGAAAATTAACAAATAACATGCCTAGGACTACTAGGTGATTTTGAATTGAAAGATAACTTCAGCTTACATTTTATGTCCAGAAGTTTACGAGTAGATGAATTTCTATTAGAAAAATCATCACAAACTTTAAAATGTTTTTCAGATACAAATTAAATGAATGCAAGAATAGTAAGGTCAATGATGAGTACATTTATAACATTATAATAAAAGGCAAACATTTTCTCTTCTACCCAAATCCATTTAAATTTATAGTTTAAATAGATTACCAATATAAATGCCAATGGATAACTTCAAAGCAAAGGGAGAGAAAGGATTACTCAATTTGTAGATCTCAGAGAGCCTAGACTCTAAACAACTAATTTAAATCTATTAGGATAAATTACCAGTTTTTTTCCCTTGAAATATACAGCTTTCATAAAAATGCAATATCAACAAATAAAAGAGTATAGGAATATTTAATCCATAAGTAACATTAAATAGAAGAGAAATCATCTCTTGTAGTATCCAAAATGTATACTCAAATACCAAATAAATATATCAACACCATTGATGCGGAAGCTAACTTCCTACATGATAAAGAGGGATTAAAAGAAAGGAAAAAATCCAGAGCCTGTAAACATCAAGATGGTTTGGTTTTGGAGAGTAAAGACATAAATATATAGGAAGTTAAATATCAGTAAAAGATCATCACAAGGTACTGGGCCTTATCAGTGGCATGACATTGGAAAAGAGCAGCTAAGATTTTCATTTACAAGGAAGAGCAAAATATTACACTAAAGAAAAAGGTTTGGAGTATATATGCTAGAAGAGAAAATTAGTAGTGTAGGTAATTTCAAAAAGATATCCAACATCTTGTGTCTACGTTACTACTTTCAGCAGGTATCACGTAGGAGCTTAGCTATACTCGATGTGTTTTTAAGTTTTAGGCTATTCCCATATTTTAAATGCAAGACAATTTTATAATCACAGTTTACCATTCTGAATTATAGGACATTAATCGTCTTTGCTAAAGTATTGTCCCATTCATATTCATATTTCAGCAACAAGCATTCACGTAAATGAAATAATTTTATTTAAATTGTCATATCTAATTGTAATCCATTATAATAAATATTATAAAAAATGTCCTTGCCTGTCCTGCCCACCACAAAATCATATCGTTAAGGAAATAAAAGTAATTGGAATTTTAGAGACACCAGGTTAGACGTTCTCCTGAAACTGGTCTACAGCTGGAATTTTAAATGTCAGATAAGAATTCCGCAGACAGTGAAGACAACACACACAAGAAAAAATCTAAACTGAAATGTGAGGTTAGTGTGTCAAGTTATAAACAATACTAAGACTAAATATGAAACTTTTCTCCACTTGGCTTTGGTAAATCTCCCCAGCTTTAGTCTCCCAAGGAGAAGAATTTGGATGAAAAGCAATTCAATGAGGAATGTTGGGAACTATATCCTGAGGCGTAGAGGAGAATTTGGTCTGCTGTGTGTAACACAAAACAATTGTTTTAAAATGTAGTATCTTAACTACTGCATACTTACATGAGTTTTAGGTTCCCTAGATATTTCCTAGTCCTAGGTGATCTCAAATTTTTATTGTGCTTAAAAGCTGTTTTATTATGAATTTCCAAATTCATAGTTCCTTTGCTAAAACTTTTTCTGTTGGACACCACGTACATGAGGACCTGCCAGCCTTGGCTAGATATTAGTGGTGATGGGAAGAACCTGTTGTCCAAGTTTTAAGTCTCTATCTAACCAGATCAGCTTGTAAACTATCCTATACTTCTGGAAGTGTCATTACCAAAGAGAGTAGCAATGTATGGGTGTGGGAGGAAATTAACATGACCATTGACATCAGACAAGCCAGCTGAATAGAAGTGAATAGGTAAAATAAATATGCCCCTACTCACATGGCAGCAGAGTATAACAGAACAACAGAACAATTTTTGTTGAAGATATGTCCAGCTAATACAACTTGGCTCTAGTCTCCACAAAAACTATTTGCTTAATTCTGTATCAGTCTGTGAGAACTCTCTGTATTCTTCCAAATTTGTTTCTAAATATTAGGAGTATCCAAAGGGCTTTCTCTAAACAGTTGATTTTTTAAAAGAGACCTCTCTGTATTCTTCCAAATTTGGGTTAAAATCATCATGTTTCTAAATATTAGGAGCATCCAAAGGCTTTCTCTAAATAGTTGATTTTTTAAAAATGAATATCTGTTTTAGATCATGGCATTCTAGCAAGGGGTTATCACTTTGGCTTTATTGTTTAACCTCTTATGATTTCAACTTATGTCTCTGAGATAACTCTCAAAAGTTTAAAATATTTTTCTGTGCATATGTGTTTGGTTATTTTGAGAATCAAGCCCACTTTATAAACTGGCCGTCAAGCCAATGTGGTTATTTTGACTTCAGATAATATGAGGCATTTGGGGCCAAATGATAATATGTTGACTAATGAAGTTTGGTTTAATTTTTTTCTTCTTTATCATTTTCCATCTTGTTCAATTATTCTCTATAACATGATTAATCCCCTCTAGTAGTTTTGTCTGTTTGTGATTTTTGTTAAAAAGTTGATTTCAAGAAGCAAAGCAAATGTTGCCCATGTTAAGAAATTTATTTTTTAACCTAATGATTCCCAAAAGGAATAACATTGCAATGCAGTATTTATAATCTCTTTCAGAGTTATTACTTTCAGTGATTAAGAATTAATATAAATGATAATTACTTGAAATTGATAATTAAGGTGATTTGTGTGGATTGGCAAACTCACCAAATCCTTCAGTACCTTTAATGTGTTTAGACTTCCTCAGCTCATTCTTCTCAAATGAGATAAAAATCTTCTAAAAGCATAACTGTATTTAATCATTATATTTTGTTGAGCATCCCTCATTTTGAAAACAATGTACTTATTCATACTAAGCCTCTTTGTTCATAAATATGAATAAAAGATAAAGGCTCTCAATTAGTTCATTCTTTTTTTTTTTTTAAGTTTTTTTTTTTTTAATTTTCTGTTCGTTCTTGATTTTCAGGATGTTTTTACTCTATTATTTTGTCACTCTCTTTCAGGTATCTTGTTTGATTTGTCCACACAGGAGGCATTTTTATGATCCATTTTATTCAGCTGTTTTCTTGTGTAGAGTGTTTTGTAGAAAGAGCATTTTATGAGTGTGGCATCAGTCATCCTGGTCTAATAAATCTTTTATTGGACAAAGTTCCAAGCATTCATAATCCTATTCAGAAAATAGCTCTTCTGTGATGAGTCATTTAAAAGAATTTCACTTCTATAGTTCTTTGTCTTTTATTTTGTTTAGATTTTTCAATTTCTTCCAATATAAAATTCATGTGAAAAGTTTTCTTCTTTTTCACTGAATAAACTGGAAAAGTGTTTTTTCATTGAATTTCAGAGATTTAACTTTGTAGATATACACAGATAAAGATAGCACAAAAAGTGTTTAGAAATCGTAAGCAGGGTATGTCTTTTTAAAGGAACAGTTGTCAATAAAAAAAATGGTAAAATGAAAGCTTTCAAATTAGATTATCCATGGATCCACCACTCAATATCTATGCTTTTTCCAATAAGACAAATAATTTTCCTTATTCTGTTTCCTTATCTGTAAATGGAGTATCTACCTGTGATGGTTAAGTTCATGTGTCAACTTGGTCAGGTTATGGTGCCCAGTTGTTTGGTCAAGCAAGCACTGGCCTGATTGTGACTCTGAGGACATTTCCTGCACTTAAATCAACAGTCAGTTGATTGCATCTATGGCAGATCACATCTACAAAAAACTGAGGAGATTGCCTTCAACAATGAGAGAAGTCTCATACAATAATTTGAAGGCCTTAAAAAGAGTAGTGATGATTTCAGCAATCAGAAGGGAAAATTTCCATCTCTACTTCAGTCAGCCAGCTTCTCCTGGGGAATTCATCATAAACCTTCAGCAGCTTGTATCCTGCCCTAAGGAATTTGGACTCACCCATCCCCACAGTCATGTGAGACAATTCTTATAAAAAAAAATCTCACAATATTTACAGATATCTTCTGTCAGTTCTGTTTCCCTAGGAAAGCCTAATACAATTTTGATACCAGGAATGGTTCTTGAGAAACAGAATCTTAAGGATGAGATTTCTGAAATGCTTCTAGGGTTTTGGGAATTGTTTCTCTAATCTGATTAGATTCCAAGGCACTAATAGCTCTATATCCAATAATCAAGATGGCACTGATAGTCCATGGCATAAGTTGGCAATAGAGATATACAAAAATATCACCACTGGATTTGACCACTTAAATGATTATAAGAGACAAGGCACTGGATGAGAATATTTTTGACATTGTATTTGAGTTTTGTGGAGTTAAAAGTTACAAGGATGTTTAGCTGGTTGTTCTCAAAAATGCTGGATACAGTTATAAAAAAAAAAAAAAAGTGATGTGCTAAAGGCTTCAAATTTTCAACTTAACTTTTGCATGAAGAATGTGAAAGTTTCTATGTGGGTCCTGAAAGAAAATCTTATTTTATGTAGCTGCAGACTTGAGATTTCTGAAAACCAGACCCTAAATCTTATTGTGTGAGTGGCAGAATCACAATGTAAACTAAACTCCCAACTTTGCAGGGTGTCTTCTGTTAAAGTGAGGACATTGATCAAAAAGGAATAGGAATATATGGGTTGGTAACAATGGTGGTGGGAACATGGAAACCCTAGATTCTGCTGAGTCTTTGTCAGGTGAACCTGTAATGTTCTGCCCTGAGGAATCAACCTCCTGAGCCCCAGTCTACCCTGAGGAACCTGCCATCCAACCACCTGAATAGAGTAACTCTGCTGTGCCTGCAATTAACCACTTCACCTGAGCAAACAGCCTTCACTCCTCTGTCTGAAGAGATTAATCCTGTTTCACCACATGAAACTGCTTTGGAATGCCTTGAGGTAGTTGGCTTGCATGACACTTCTAATTCTTCTCATGACCCACCCCTACCGTTCCTCTTTCTTTCCAGGTCTATAACTAGACTTAAGTTCCAAAAGGGCCCAAAAAGTGAAATACAAAGTGTGATGCATGAAGAGGTGTACAACACTCCAAAAGAACTGCATGATTTTTCCAATTTAATATCTGTAGGAATGGATATTTAAGGTTTGGGATAATGGTGGAAGGAACATAAATTTGGATCAGCTGAATTTATCAATATGGGCCCACCAAACAGAGATTCTGGATTCAATATTGTAGCCTGAGGGGTTAGAAAGGGTACTAATGATTTATTTGGGTGGTTGGCTAAAGCATGGACTAAAAGGTGGCCTACATTGCCTGAAGTTGAAATGTCAGAACTGCCCTGGTATAATATAGATGAGGGGATCCAAAGGCTTAGATTGGAGTGTTAGAATAGATTAATCATGTAAGACCTGCCCATCCACCCCAGAAATGTCCAGAGAACACACCTTTCACCAGGACTGTGAGAAATAAATTTGAGAGACTAACTCTATCATCCCTGAAGAGCTCTGTGGTCACTCTTCTCTATAGGCCAGATATACTGTGGTAACTGCTGCCACTGAACTTGGCTCCTAAAACACATTGGCAATGATCAGATCAAGGATTTACAAAAGCCAAGTGGCTGCACTTAATTGCCAAAGACAAGGTGAGCATGGGTACCATAATGGACAACAGACTCAGAGCAGCAATCAAAATTATCTGGCTCACAGAGACCTATGGCATTGTCTAGTAGATCAAGGGGTACATAGAAGTAAAATAGATGGGTAGAACTGTAACTCCTACTATATTCTTACTTGATCTGGATAAGCAGAATAGTTCCTGGTCAAGTGAACAAAAGTCTAACCTAAATTACAAAAACATCATGGCCCCTTAATCAATTTTCAGACAAGACATTTCAGAAATCCAGAGCCCCCGGAATGAAAGGAAACCTGTGTCACTTTGGGGAAGGACTCTGTTACACTGTCAAAAATGTATACTGTTTATCTTCCCCAAAGAGACTTATGGCCTTTTACCAGGGTAACTGTGCATTGGAGGAAAGGAAATGATAGGGCATTTCAGATTATTGGACACTGACTCAGAGGTCCAGTGAGACCCAAATCATCACTGTGGTTCACTAGTCAGAGTAGGGGCTTATGAAGGTCAGGTGATCCATGGAGTTTTATCTCAGGTTCATCTTAAAGTGGGTCCAGTGGGTCCTTGGACCCATTTTATGGTTATCTTCCCAATTCCAGAATGCATAATTGAAATAGACATACTCAGCAACTGAAATCCCCACATTGGTTCTCTGACTTGTGAAGTAAGGAATATCATAGTATGAAATGTCAGGTGAAAGCCTCTAGAACTACCCTTATGTAGCAAATAGTAAATCAAAAGCAATACTGGATTCCTAGTGGGATTGCAGAGATTGGTGCCATCATCAAGGACTTAAATAATGCAGAGATTAGTGCCATCATCAAGGACTTATGTACCACATCCCCATACAACTATCCTATTTGGCCTGTGCAGAAAACAGATGGATCTTGGATGACAATGGATTGTCATAAACTTAATTAGGTGGTAACTCCACTTCAGCTTCTGTTCCAGATATGGTATCATTGCTTGAGCAAATGAACAAAACCCCTGATACTTTGTGTGCAGCTATTAATCTAGCAGCTACTTTTTTTCTCAATTGCTATTAGTAAAGACCACCAGAAACAGTTTGCTGTCAGCTGACGAGGCCAGCAATATACTTTTACTGTCCAGCCACAGGGGTACATCAACTCTCTAGCCCTATGTCATAATCTAGTCCATGAAGTACCTTGTTTCTCCCTCCCACAAGACATCACACTGGTCCATTACTTTGATGATATCATGTTGATTGGACTGAGTGAGCAAGATGTACTAACTAATCTAGACCTATTAGTAAGGCATTTGCATGTCAGTGGATGGGAGATAAATATTTAAAAAATATAGGGCCTTCAACCTCAGTGAAATTTCTAGGTATATAGTGGTGTAGGGCATATTGAGATATCCCTTCTAAAGTGGAGAATAATTTGTTGCATCTGGCCCTTCATACAACCAAAAATGAGGCACAATGCCTAGTTGCCCTCTTTTGATTTTAAAGGCAACACATTCCTCATTTGGGTGTGCTACTCCTGACCATTTACCAAGTGACCCAAATAGCTGCTAGTGTTGAGTGGAGACCAGAACAAGAGAAGGCTCTGCGACAGGTCCAGGCTGCTGTGTAAGATGCTCTGCCACTTAGGCCATATGATCCAGAAGATCTAATGGTACTGGAAGTGTCATTGGCAAATAGAGATGCTGTCTGGATCTTTTGGCAGACCCCTATAGAAGAATTGCATATCAGACTCATGATTTTAGGTCAAAGTCTTGCCATCCTCTACAGAAAATTACTCTTCTTTTGAGAAACAGCTTTTACCCTGCTACTGCTCCTTAGTAGAGACCAAAGGCTTAACCATGGGCCACCAAGTTATCATGAGATCTGAGTTGCCTATTATGAGATAGGTGTTGTCTGACCTGCCACGCTATAAAGTTGGATGTGAACAGCAGCACTCAATCATAAAATGGAAGTGATATATACAAAATAGGCCTCTAGCAGGTCCTGAAGGCACAAGTAAGTTACATGAGGAAGTGGCCCAAATGCCCATGACCCCTACTCCTTTCACATTACCTTCGTTTTCCCAGTCCACAGCTATGGCCTCTTGGGGAGTTCCTTACAATCAGTTAACTGAGGTAGAGAAAACTTGGACCTGCCTTACAGATGGTTCTGCA
Organism: Cabassous unicinctus; assembly: GCA_029593785.1. Classification (NCBI taxonomy): domain Eukaryota; kingdom Metazoa; phylum Chordata; class Mammalia; order Cingulata; family Chlamyphoridae; genus Cabassous; species Cabassous unicinctus. Next base: position 17,953 of record JAQZBX010032695.1, read on the forward strand.
TGATATGCAGGTACCACCCAAAAGTGGACAGCTGCAGCACTACATCCGTATTCATGGGTATCTTTTTCAAGGACAGTGGTGAAGGGAAATCTTCCCAGTAGGTGGAATTTGAGCAGTGCACCTGGTTGTTCATTTGACTTGGAAGGAGAAATTGCTGGAGATGCGTTTGTATACTGATTAGTGGGCTTGGAAGGAAAATGACTGGAAAACTGGTGACAAAGAGGTCTGTGGATAGACTTCTTAGTGGGCAAAAATATGAAGATATTTGTGTTCCATGTGACACAGAGGGTGACTTCAGCAGATGAAGATTTTAATAATCAAGTGGCTAAGATTAACCTTTCCATGGATACCAGTCTGCCTCTTTCCCTATGCACTTTTATCATTGTTCATTGGGCTCATGAACAAAGTGGCCATGGTAGTAGGGATGGAGGTTATGCACAGGTACAGTAACGTGGACTTCCACTCACCAAAGCCGACCTGGCTTGAGCCACTGATGAATGCCCAGTCTGCAAGCAGAGACCAGCATTCAGTCCTTGATATGGCACCATCCCTGAGGTGATGAGCCTGCTACCTGGTGGCAGGTTAAATACATTGGACCACTACCATCATGGAAGGAGCAGCTTTTTTGTTCTAACTGGAATAGACACTTGCTCTGGATATGGGTTTGCCCATTTGCAGTCAATGCTTCTGTCAAAACCACCATCCATGAACTTATGGAATGCCTTATGCACCATCATGTGTTCCACACAGCATTACTTTTGATCAAGGCACCCACTTCACAGCAAATGAAGTGTGAGAATGGGTTCATGCTTATGGAATTCACTGGTCTTATCATTTTCCCCATTCTCCTGAAGCACCTGGATTGATAGAATGGTGGAGTGGCATTTTGAAGACTCAATTATGGCATCACCTAGGTGGCAATACCTTGCAGGGCTGGGGCAATGTTCTCAAGGAGGCTGTGTATTTTCTAAATCAGCATCCACTCTAATGTGCTGTTTCTCCCACAACCAGGATTCACAGGTCTAGGGATCAAAGGTTGGAAATGGGAGTGCCACCACTCACTATTACCCCTAGTGATCCACTAGAAAAATTTTTGCCTCATTTCCCTGCAACCTTACACTCTGTCTATAGGTCTTAGTTCCAACAGGAGAAGTGTTTAAACCAGGAGACAGAACAATGATTCCATTGACCTGGAAGTTAAGACTGCCACCTAGCCACTTTGGGCTCCTCATGCCTCTGAAACAACAGGAAAAGAAGGGAATTACTAGACTGGCTGGAGTGACTGATCATGACTATCCAGGGGAAATATGACTGTAACTACACAATAGAGGTAAAGAATAATTTGTCTGGATTAAAGAAAATCCCCTTCTCTTAGGACTACCATGCCCTGTGATTAATATCAATGGAAAACTGGAACAATCCGATCCAGGCAGGGCTAAGTTGCATTGATGGCTGATTACATTTACAATTAACTGAGGATATTGCCTTTAACAAAGAGAGAAGTCTCATCCAATCAGTTGAAGCCTTTAAAAGGAGAAGTGATGATTTTAGTAGTCGGAAAAGAGAATTTCGATCTCTCCTTTAGCCAACCAGTTTCTCCCAGGGAATGCATCAAAAACCTTCATTGGACTTCCCATCTTGTGGACTGCCCTACAGAGTTAGGATTTGCCCATCCCCACAGTCAAATGAGACAATTCTTATAAAAATCACATAATATTTACAGATCTCTCCTGTTGATTCTGTTTCCCTAGAGAAACTCTGACTAATGTAAAAACCTCATAGTATTATGAGTAAAACTTGCCATATTCTATGAAATCACTTAGCACAGTGTTTGGAATAGTAAGCTCTTCCCAGCATGGTTGTTTATAATTAATAATATTATTATTAATTAATATTTTCCAAGGGCAAGAATACTGATACTTCTCACTCCACATGATTTTCTGCTTTCTTTCTGTGGAAGAATTAAAGGACATACAATGATGACTAAACTTTATTGTATCGTCTGGAGTGGTTATACTAATTTGATGTATTGTGGTTTTAGAATGAAGTCATATTTCCTACATGATATGAGGCATCAACACCTCTTGACTGGTTAATGTTCAGAGAAGTATTGTGCCACTGAATAGGAGCTAACGGAATATAGTGCAGGGATGATTATCAATATCAGTCATGGCAAAGACTAAGTAACAGCACATGTCCTATTTTTGCTGACTGATTTGGATATTGTTCTTTCTCCTCTTGTTTTTTTCCATTCCAGGCCACTCTGGAAATATTTACAGCAGTTGAGTAAATGCAGATATTCTTAAGAGTTCCTCCTTGGGAAAAAATACAAACAAAGACAAAACCAACCAAATTAAAATAAATAAATAAATAAATCTTATTTCTTCTCTGAATTCTCTCATTTCTGAAATACTAAATTCTATGTACTCGGTTAATTTTTAAAGAGGCAGGTAAGTTTCTTTATCATCACCTACAAGAAAATCTATACAATTAAATATGGCTTGAGAGTACTTTGACCTCTTCATCCTTATCCATATCTGGGATTCTAGATTTGCTCTTATACATATTAAAATTGTCTATGTTAGTCCTCTCTCATTGGGCTAGAACCTGTGTTGAACTTATGTGAAATAAGAGAGTTTGCTTTGGAGAATTTTCTGTTTATTCTCTTATAATTTATTTTTTTCCTACTGGTACTTATGTTGACCCCATTTTCAGCTAGATAACAATTCTCACCAAAGAGCTCTATTTTAATTCACATTTTAATAGCATCTCATCTCCCAACATAAGGAATCTCTAATGATGGCACTTTAGACACAATGAGAGGCAAAGTTAAGGAGAAGAGTATCTTTCTATCACCCCGAAATTATATAATTTAAGCACTTAACATCTCTAACTGTTCTCAATTTGAGCTATGCCTTTACAGAAAGATATCAGTGGTTTTATTCCAGACACATGAAAACAGAATTGTATAGTGATTGAGGCAGACCTGGATGTGAATGCCAGTATTGGTCAGGCTTATTAAACATAGTGGGCCTTCGTTTTATTATCTGTGAAAAGGAATTAATTTTTCTCCTTATAATATTGCAGTAGTGTTTTAATAGAGATTATATTTGCAAATACCTTGGAGCCTGTCATATAATATACATTCAAAATGGAACTTATTAATTGTAATGTAACCTGTACCATCTTTCTTTAGAGATGATCAAAACAATGGCACAGAGAATTAGAGTATGTTGCCCAAGGATCCTTAGCAATTTGGTTGAAGAACTGAGCTAGAATCCATATATACTTATTTCTAGGACAGTAAAAATCACACTGGCCCCTGAAAACAAGGGGATGTAGTGTTAAAAGGGGAGACCCAAAAAATAAATTAGAAAGGGTATTATGTACCCTGGTGCTCAAAGATAATATGAATTCTATAATTGGAAATAACTTATTCTAAAAGAATTTACTTGTGAAGGTAAAAATGATTGGCAAATGTCTAGTAATATAATTTTTTATATATTTTTACAATAAGTAAATTTCAAAAAATTTGGTACCCTTTAACATGTTCTTATTTTAGTTCATTAAATACAACCAGAATGATTTAATAAGGCAATATTATCTAGAAGGCCTGACCAAAAGCCATGTTTTATCAAATTTCTGGGTTTTCTCTTTGTTCGGGGTGATTGACTCAACATTCACTTCCATGTACCTTATATTGTTTTTGATATATATATAGACAAACACATACATGCACACATATACATACATATATACACACAAACACATATGTAACACTGGAATCATATTTTGAAGAGAATTTTTAATTTTCAGATTATCATTTTTGGACATCATGATGACCATGTTAAAAATAGCAGCAATTTGTTTCAAAGCCCTCAGGGGATATTTATTTTTTTTAATTATCTTCTGATTATTGAATCATCTCTATCCCAGGTGCATTTGCCGGTTTTTTTCATGCTGTTGGTTTTCCTCATCTCTGTAGTCCTCATTGCATTTTATAATAAAGGTTCATGTTAATTAGCATGCAAAATTGGTAAGTGTTTCCTTGCTAGGTGAGTGGGTTTCTTTCCCCCATGACCTTTCAAATGCCTGAGCAGAATGACTTTGGAGTCCTATGTGTTTTGGAAAGGCATATGCATTGGAAGCTTTTATTTCAGAGGGTATAAATGGGACCAGCCTCAAGTGCTATGATGATAAAGGCTTAACTCTGATGCAATTGCCATTCTAAGTCTTTAAGTCCTTACTCTCCCTAGTCAATTCTTTGAAATTGTCTTAAGGGTTTCCAATGACAGAATTTTTTTTATCACTCTCTTTTCTAATCCATATGCCATTCTCATTCACTATACTTCTTAATGGTAAAGTCAGTATTTCAAAGTAGCATTGCCCCAAAACAGGTTGCCTCTCATCTTTCCCACAGTGAGGCATTTTGCTTTTGGTTTCACTATCAACATATTCCTAATTAAGTTTATTTCAATACCTGTTTTAGCTTAGGTATTTTATATATTCTCATTTCTCTGGTTATACCCCATTCATTTCCTTTTTATAAATATTGCAATCTTTATTCCCTTTTAATCTTCTAATATATAGATGGCAGAATTTCTGGATCTATCCTTTATTTATGTCTCATAAAATTGCCTGTTATTTTCCATATTTTTATTTTTCCCAAAAATTTGGATATTTCAAGTATTATTGACTCTTCTTCAGCTTTTGTAGACAAGGGAGTTTGCTGTAACAATGTCTTTACATAATTCTTAATAGATGGGTCGAAGAATGCAACAGAATTATAAAAAATGGACATGTGTTTTTCAGCACTTCCAACAATGCTTGGTAGTCTAAGGATACTTTTTATTACCCAGTGTGGAGCAAATTTCAGGAAACAAATAGAGTGCATTATTTCCCCCCCTCAATGCCAAAACCTTAAATTTCTATTGCTCATGACTTCCTATGCTTCAGTGGTCTTAATGTGATTGTTTTCAATGCCAAATTCTAAATGGTCAGTTAAAAATGTAATCAGCGTCATGGAAGGATAATTTACATAAAGGAAAAGTAGTCTGTTATTGTTGTGCAGTTTGTAGAGTTTAAGATGTATACATGTACATTTATATATATAAGAATGTAAATATTTATCCTGGCCGCATAAAATAATTGGGATAATTTTCCAAACTCCTTTGTTTTGTGAAAGAGTTTGTTTAGTCATGATATTCTTTCTTCCTTCAAAGTTTGGTAGAATTTATCAGTAAAATCATATGGTTTTGAGGGTTTAAATTTTTTACCTTAGTGGAAATATTTTAATTATTAATTGAAACTATTTTAAAGGTAAAGGGATTTTTATGTTATATTTTTCTTTCGGCAATTTTGTTATTTGTAATTTTCAAGGAATTTATATATTACATAACATTCTTCCCTTCTTTTAATGTCAGGAGAATTTCTGTTGGTATTCATCTTTAATACCTGATAATAATAATTAGTGTCTATTTTATTCCTCATTATTCTGAGGATTTTAGCAATTCTATTGACCTTTTAAAAAATATTATTTCATTGACTTTCCATTTAAAATGTAATCATTTATACTCAAATCTATCTATCTATCTATCTATCTATCATCTATTACTTTCTTTAGGTTCAAATTATTCTTTTTCATTGCTTCTGAAGCATTTATCTAAGCCCTTTCATCTTTTTAATATGGACATTTAAAGCTAAGCATTTCCTTCTAAGTACTGCTTTAGCTGCATCTCACAAATTTGACATTGGATTTTCTTTTTCATTCAATTAGAAATATTTTTGAATTCCCCTTGTGATTTCTTCTTTAATATATCACTTATTTAGAACCACACTTGTTCAATTTCTGAATAATTAGGATTTCCAGGTATTCTTTAATTGTTTTGTAATTTAATTTCATTGTGGTCAGAGAACATAATTTGCATTTGTTGGCTATAACTCGAGAAACGAAACTTAAGTCCTGGGCGAGAAACGAAACTTAAGTTCTGGGAGAGAAACGAAACTTAAGTTCAGGGCAAGAAACGAAACTTAACAAGCAGCCAACGGGCATGTGCGGCCACTACCCTCCCCCATACCCTAACCCTTTCCCCTGCACTCCTCTCTGTTGCCTCCTACCCAGCAACAACCCACGCCAACCTATCTCAACTTCGCCTGATTTTTAACCAATCAGATAACACCACACCACCCCTCAACCCTTTATATTGCACTGCACTTCCTCAATAAAGCAGACCTGAGTCACCAGCCTCATCTCCACAGTTTCTTTCCTGCATCGCCCTCCACGCTGGATTCCCCCCACCGGGGGGACTGACCCTCCGCGGCCGAGCCACCTCCCAATTCACACCCTCATCTGGCGCCCAACGTGGGGCACGACTGACGTCTCAGCAGTCCTCAGGATCCGGTAAGGGCTCTGCCTTGCTCCATAACGTGGCAGACAAATCCCCCTCTTTCTCGCTTTCATGAACCTTAGCACCCTTGACCCCTGGTGTCCTGTCTTTTTCCTTCTTCCAATTATCCTTCTCTTCTCTCTTCGCCTCCTCTATCATTTCTACCCCCAGTTCTCCACTTCCATTGTCCCACCAGCCGTTCTTTGCCTCCTTCTATCTTTTCTCGCTGTATTTCTTATTTTCCTCGTATCCTTTTACGATGGGGGCCGCCTCCTCTTCTCATCAAGCCCCTCAAGTTAGAGCTCTTGCCACCCTTCTCGCTTGCCACCGATGCAAGGTCTCCGCTAAACAACTTCAAGTTTACTGGGACCTGCTCCTTCCCTTCAATCCCTGGCTCCCCACCGCTAACCTCTGGGACCCAGATACTTACAAACTGCTCATAGATCGCGTCTCCGCTGCTATAGAGCATGAAAACAGGTGCTTTCCTCCTGGTCTTATCCCCACACTCATCACCATCCGCTCTTGTCTCCTCGGCGCCAAGCCTCTCGATGTTTCTCTTTCTGAGCCCTCCTCTGCTCCGGAGGACGGTGACGACTCTTCCTCCTTAGTCCTTCAGCTCAACAACCTTCTAGAGGACTCTGAAGGGCGTCCTAAGCCTCTCCCCAAGACAGCTAACGACCGAGCCTCTCTTGAGCCAGATAGTGCACTTCCACTTTCTCCTTTGCCCAAAAAGCAGAACTTGCTGTACCCAAACCTTCCTCCTGCCCCTGCCCCTCCTCCTTCCCCTTCTGAGGAGAAGGAAACCCCCCACCCGCTGGCCTCCACTCCTACTTCCTCTGCGCTTCAAAAGCCCCCTGGGATGCCCACACCCCACCCTCTTGCCGCTCCTATGCTGCCCACCCTCCTGTCGCCGCTTACTGACGCCGCAGAAAGGCTTAATAGCCTTCAGATAACAGACTCCCCCACCTCAACCGCTTCCTCGCCTAACCCGCCCCAGCTTTACCGGGTCAACCTCGCCCCTACGGCACAGCGTCCTCTCCTGTGGTACCCATATAACCCCTCAGAAATTAAGCGTCTCCGCGAGGCGGTTCGGGAAGATGGGTTGGGAAGTCCCTTCGCTCAGCAGCTGCTTCATGACATCTCTATGAATCTTAACTTGCCTTATGATTGGCAAGGCGTAGCGCGGGCCATCCTCACCCGGGCCAGTACACCAACTGGAGGGCCCATTTTCAGGATCAGGCCGAACAGCAGGTCAGACAGAACCTGACACAAGGAATCCAATTTCCCTTGGATGCCTTTCTGGGCACCGGCCCCTTTGTCGCGCCAAATTCTTACACGGGTGTGAACGTCTCCCCACACTTTTGGGATCAGCTCCGTGCTGTCGCTATGCGCGCC
>JAQZBX010032696.1:0-25734 GCA_029593785.1 Cabassous unicinctus
TTAAGAAAATTCAATAAAGTTAATAGAAAACGGAAAACAAAAAAATATAGAGAAGCATAGTAAATATAAAACACAAAACCAAATATATCAGTATTCACAATATTACAAAGAGATTAAATGCATCTATTAAAAGCCAGAGTTAGTAAGACCAGAGTTCAAGGAAAAATTCAGCAATACAACATAAACAAAAGATACAAAGTAAAAGTTACCTAAAGACAGAAAAAGGTAAGAAGGTAGAGAAAATAATAAGAAAAGGGATTAAGTAAACTCTGGTTTAGTAACATGATACAATATCATACCATATAGCAGCTAAAAACAAATGATCTCTCTATATTGATATGTAAACCTATCTATATCAATCTATCTATAGGTCAATAAGCATAGTTTTAAAAATTGATTGAATATAAAAGGTGTAAAAGCATACACCAGTATGATAGCATTTATATATCTTTAGAAACAACATAGAGCAATATGTGTATTATTCATGGATATATAGACTTGTGAGATTTTAAAATGTAGAATTCACAAATTTACACCAAATTCACAATGGTTGCTTCTATGAAAGGAAGGAAAATGATCATGAAACAGAGAACAAAGAGAATTTCAACTTTATAATGTTTTATTTTTGTAAAAAATGAAGAATATAATAATATAAATACATTCTTCGATAAAGTAGTAATAATAGGTGCCATTGAACATTTTCTATGTTTCATATATATATGTCTATATATATTATAATATATATATACTACCCCAATCAGGTGGGAATGTAATATCAAATATTTAAGGATAAAATGAAAATGAAGTGTATAGAACTTAGAGTAGGAAAACTACAAAGCACTATTGAAGGACATAAAAGGAGACTTCCATTGAAGTGGAAAGACATACCATGTGCCCAGATAAAAATAATCAATATCTCAAAAATGTCAGTGAGCCTCAAATTAATAAATTTCATGCAGCCCAAATTAAAATTATTTTTTTGCAATTTGACAAAATTGTCCTAAGAGTTCTGCTAGTAGAACAAAGGTACAGAAAGAGTCCAATTTTTTTAAAAGACTAAACTGGCAAAGTATATCAAAAGTACTAAAATAATTTCTATTTCAGCCCCTAACTTTACACACTCGGTTTCCTTTGTCTGGACAATCTTTCATGATTCAGTTAAAGCATCACCACTTTCAGGAAGCCTGGTAGATGACCACTCTCATCTTTTGGGCTCTGTTGAATCATAGTTTATTGTCTTATCATAGAATCTAGCACACTCTATTTCTTTTATTAGTTCATATTTCTGCCTGCTTGAATGTAAGCTCATTCTGGGCAAGGATTGGCTCTTTTTCATCTCTGTTCTCCCACAACATATAGTTGGCCCTCAGTAACCAGAGTTTGTTGGATGAATAAATGACTGTTCCTTTTAAATGCTTCATAGGAATTGTGTTTGAAATCTTCATTTTTTTTTTGCTAGACAATTCAAATAAAAAATCATCCTGAGATTATTTAATTTACAGTAGGAAGAAAAGACAAGAGCTTTCCAGAGGAAACTTCGAAGAAAACCTCATCACTTTGTAACCAATTTAAAAAATATATATCAGCCAAAAGGTCATTCTACATACATCACCTGGTGTTTGCCCAATATCACCAATAGCTATAACAAGAAATAACAGTCAAAAATGGTTAAATTCACTGACATCACCAGCCTCAGTCAAACACCATAGTCTACTGCTGCAGCATGGCCTTTTGACAGGATAAATTGGGCATGGTCTGGAATTCCCAAATCCTTGGTTTATCTTTCATTCAAAAACCATGCTGACGTAATCTCTGCTTGCCACCTTATAATGGAGGCATCCTATTCTTGATAGGACCAAGCTTTGGGAAACTAGTTCTATCCCAGAGGGACTGGAAACCTTCCTCTGGTTTTGGGATAATAAGTCATTGTGTTTTCTACCTCCAGGTTCACAGTAGTGATAGTATTTCTTCCACTTCATATTCACACGATTGTGCAAGGACGGCCTTCCAAGCACAGATGAGCATAAAACAACTGTTACTGCAGATGCCAAGATGCTTTTATAATGAATTACTGCCTCCTCACCGGAATCAAGGGGAGGCCTGATGTGTTTGTTACTTTTAGATATTAGGTAATGTCCGAAAGCACCCAAGATTTCTATTCCACACTCATCTTTTCTGGAGCAGAAAGCAAATGCTATAACAGCTGTGTGTATTTGTTTTCTTTGGGGCAGACAGAGGCCAAAGAAACCACAAAAAAGTCTAAGTCACAGCTCTTCCTTTAATTACATAAGGATTACAGAAGCAGGTGCACAGTGTTTGTTTCTTCTGGGTGTATAAGAAGGCCTCTGAGTGTTCATATTAATAATTTGTCAGCAGTGTATCATTACTGTCATTGAAAGTGAAAGTGCTGCCTTTGCCGCAATGTAGAACTTCTTTTAAAAGTCACACTTGATGGGTATCTCATTCAGAGAGCCCACAAAATGAAGAATCTATACAATATTGAACTAAAACCCTCATTCTAAACATTCTAAATTCCAAGGAGGCAAAAGAGTCAAACAGAACATATTTGATGTTTTAGGGATATTTTCTACTCCACTCTACCACTGATTGTTCACTAAGGCAAAGAGCAGTCTGTTTCAGAAAAATCCATGGCTTGAAGCACCTAAAAATTAAGACTGGCCTTCTTCCTGTTTCTCAAACACTCCAAGTTTGTACCTACTTTCAGGACTATGTGAAATGGCGTGAACATTGGTTGTTATTAATTTCACATTTTTATAGATATTGAAAAATTGTGAAATATTGAATTTCAAAAGAAATTTCTCAGTTGGCACTTTAGGTAAGGACGTGGGTTGTGTGGTTTACAATGCCTTCAACAATATTTACCAGCAAATGCAACAGTTAGTTATGCATGCTGAAAGAGACTAATCATAATTATCACCAGGAAATGGGTGTGAAAAGAAGTGGCTTTTGCAACTCAGGGGTGGCTATCCAGTTTACTTCCCCTGATAACCTGGGGGTAAGGAGTCCTGTTTTGCTGGTTCTGTGCTTAATGGAGTGGGGGGATCCTCTGGTTTCTGTCTGGAAACAAGGGAATATGATCAGAGGCAGCAGCTTAAGGTGGTGTCAGTTGAGGATCAGGAGAGTCTGAGGTTGGGTCATCAATCTGATGAAACTCAATGAATGCAAAAGTGGCTGGAGATTTGGAGAGAATTTGTGAGACCCAATTTGAGAGCCCAGAAGGATCAGAAATTTGGAATTGTTCCTGAGCTGAAATGCAAATGATTGCAGCAACATTTGCATTTCAGCATAGCAGCTGTTACGTTTGGGTCAAGAATATTTGAACGGGTGGAAATAGTGGACAGGAAGAGGGAATACAGCACTAATGATATAAAACAAGGTCAAGTTGTGACACAGTTCATGATTAGGGAATCATAATCAATATTAGAATTTCGACACTTCTGAGTTGTTTTATAGTGAGTTAATTTAGGCTGGGTTTAATCCAAAATGATTTTAGCAACCATAAAGTCTATTTTGTTAACAGGGGGTATTTTGGGGGCTATGGAACTGTTCTACATGATCTTGCAATGATGGATACAGGCCATGTTAAATTTCATGAAAAATTTATAAATATGGTCCAAAATGTAAACCCAAATGTAAACCATTGAACATGGTTGGTAGCTATGTTTCAATATTTGTCCATCAGTTATAACAAAAGTATCATCCACGTATAAAAAGGTTATTAATATGGGAAGGGGGAAAGGGGGGAAGATGTTGGGTAAATGGGAGTCCCCTGTATTCTGTACGTGACTTTACTGTGTCCTAAAACTTCTTTGAAGACAAAATGAAAAAAAGTAAGACTTTGGGGGAATAAATGGAAGAAAATGTCACTGTACAAGAAGGACAACAGATCTTACAGTGATGAAAGGCAAAATGTCAAAAAAATTTTAATGTTTTTCATTTACTTTAGTTTTAGTTTTTAAAAAAAGTCTGTATTTTACTATTTATGTTTGAAACTATCATTATTATTTCATTTTCTTATTAATTGTATTTGGCTATTTTATTGGCTTCATTATTGAAGAAGTTTTGGATCACAGAAGGGTTACAACTGTGGCAGGGGAGGACCATTGGTGTGAGGTGTCAGTGATGGGGGATACATGGGAGGAAGTTCACCTGGGCGTAAATATAAGGAATATAAACGTGTTCAAATGTTCATGGGGCAATGCCACGGTGGGTGGAGAGTCACACAATAACCAAAAGAATATCAAATTCCCATCCTGGGGAGCTCTGCCACATTCTCTAATGGAACAGCAACAGTTCCCCAAGTACAGGGGCAGTAACTAGTGAAGGAAGATGGTCCATTCATGGACCCTTGATATTGATGGCTATGCTTATGAGCCTTTGCTCTTGAAATTGAAACCTAGCCTAGTGTTGAAGAGTGCCTAAGAGTTACCTACTTGGAGCCTCCTTGTTGCTCAAATGTGGCCTCTCTCTAAGCCAAACTCAGCATATAAATGCAATAGCTTCCCCCCAGCATGTGACATGACTCCTGGGGATGAGCCTCCCTGGCACCGAGGGATTGCTACCAAGTACCAACAAGCAATGCAACAGGAAAAAAAAAGTCCTTACCAAAAGCGGGAAAAGGTAAAGACAAATGAGTTTACATGGCTAAGAGACTTCGATGTGAGTCAGGAGGTCATTCCAGAGGTAATACTTATGCACATCTCAGCAGGATCTCATTGACAGCCAAAGTAGAGATTGAGGACTCTGGAGACATCCAGACACTATAGCCAGGGCAGATAGCTCAGGAGTTTGGTCCCTTGCCAGTGGGCTCTACATTGGAATTTATGCTCCCCAGTGTGACAGAGTTGGACTCAGTTGTGGTTTCCCTCACATGGCTCTTCTGTTCTATTTGAACTTATAATTAGCACTAAAGTTGGTAGGTGTACGTCAAAGAGACTTAAATCTTTAGGTTATCCATGTGCCAGCTGGGCCCTGAGTCTCAATGGAGTTGCAGCATCTACTCTCCAGTTCATTGGACTCACCAGGACAGCTAACAAGGAGGAGATGATGGATAACCACCATACCAAGGAACCGATAGTGTTTACAACTGCAAGAGAGCCCCATCCATCGGTCCTATGGGATCAAAGTCCCCCCTCAATTAAAGGTGGAGTGGGCATCACCATCCCATAATCCTCAGGACTGGGGAATGAACTATGGACTAAAGTAGACTTACTAGTATTCTACTATAGACTTATTGTGATTCTAGCAATGGAAGAAATATCATTGATGTGAAGGCAGTGGCCATTGGAGGTTCTAAGGGTAGAGATAGGGAAAAACAGGTATAATACAGGAACATTTTTGGGTCTTGAGAATCGTCCTGAATGACATTACAGCAACAGATACAGGCCATTATATATCTTGCCATACCTACAGAATTGAGTGGGAGAGAGTGTAAACTACAATGTAAACTATAATCCATGCTTAGTGGCAATGCTCCAAAATGTGTTTATCAATTGCAATGAATGTACCACAGTAATGAAAGATGTTGCCAATGTGGGAAAATGTGGGAGGTGTAGGGAGCAGGGCATATGGGAATCTCCTATATATTCTCTGTAACATTTATGTAATCTAAGTATCTTTTTAAAAATAAAAAAAAAGGAAAAGGAAAAAAAGTCTATTTTGTTGAAGACATCTATGTGTCATATTTATTAAGTTTTTAAGGATGGTGAATCCTATTTTAAAAAGAGGTAGAGAAACAACTATCCAAATCATTTGTATGCTTAGAAATATACCCTTCATTTTAAAGAACAAGAGCACAAGTAATTGTGAAAGTGTCTACAAATTCAGGTCAGAAAGAAATGTTGCAACCTCCTTTTCTCCCATAAATTCTCAATTCATATTTTAAGACCCAAACCGATGAGGCAGAACACATAACATTAGGCCCTCCAGGAGTCCTCCTTCCTGGATTATAGCACAGTTCTTAGATATTCTATAGGAGAAAGATATCGGGGGAGGCGCGTAGGGATTCTGATCTTCAGTCTTTATTCCAGATTGGTAGCCACTGAAATGTCTGCTGCCTGCATGACCCTTTTGGTACCCACAGTTTCTTACTGCTTCTGTACAAATCTGGAGAGCCTGCCTGTGCTTCCATCTGCATGAGCATCACTTAGCACATTCGCTGGGGTGTTTCTGAGAAGCTGGATGCAGGTTACTTCTGTTCCAAAAGACTCATAAATCTCTATCTTCTCTTTACTACTCCTAGCTCAGGACAGTGAGGAGTGGGAAGGGATTGATTTCTGTCTGATGGGAATCCTTTTCCATTTTGTCCATACATTTGAATTTCCTTCTTTCTACCTCTTCATCAAACTCTACAACCCAATCAATTCTCCTAAAGCTTTAGAAAACAATAGGCAGGAAGACTTGTGGTCTGCTTTTGCTTCCTTTCCTGCACTGTATCTCTTCTGAGGTGATGAGCACAGGACTAGTGACCCACTTGAACATGGAGAAGGGGAGGTGGAAAATAGAGGGAGAAAAAGTTAGTTAATATCACCAAATATTATTCCAGGCACACAATAAAGGCACAAGATATTCTCAAATCAATTGCATCCACATACACCTCAAACCACAACCAAGACTGACATGCAAGCTAATACCAGGCAGGAAGCTTACAGAGCAGTATCCATATCCAGAATTAGCTGGCAGCTTCTTCATCTTGCTGGGGGGAGAACTCGGTGAAATTTGACTAGATAAAACTTATCAATAGTTCTTCTATTTCATTATTCTGAGAATGGTCTGAGATAAGCCCTTTCAATTTAGAGTTTCTGTAGTCTGAAATTTCCCAGTGCTTCACTGAGACTGCTCTCTCCAATCCAGATGTAGCTTGTAGATCACTGATCTCCCAGCCATAGCTTCAGCAAAGTATGAGCCAAGAGGAAAACTCTGGGACACTCTCCATTGTGTCAATGCATCAGGTTTTGAGGAAGAAAGAGAAAAAATTAAATTGAAAATTGCAGTGCCTTCCAGAGATCTGGGTGCCTTGGTTTGCATTTTATTCACCCCATCCAAGATGTGACTATTACAAAACATATTTTTTAAGCAAGGGATGCCAGCCTTCTGGGGTCCACTTAATTTCTTCCATATTTGTCTTCCACAAAAGGCAGATATTCCTGAGCTGCTTTGTCATCTATGAAAAAAGGTCATCCCATGATATCTGGCTTACTAGAATGAGAACTCTTTTTAGATTGTTAAGCAGCTACTGGTGCTAAGATCTCTGTTCTGACATTACAATGATTAAAAATACTGTTGCTAATAAAAAGATGCTAATCTGACATAGTGAAATTAAGATTAAGCACAAAATGAGAGAAAACATTGAGATATTATTTATTTACCTCTCATAAATAATGGCATCTATGCACAGAGGGACAAATGAGCTCTCACTATAATTTAAGGGACAAGCAATTAGCCAACTGCATGTATAATTTTATATTTTACAAACCATGGGGACTCTTCAAAGGATGAGCTTGCATACTTACTTAAGTCACTGAATTTGAAAAATTGGAGTTTTTTCTCAGCAGAAATTCATAAATAATAATGCTGTTTTTTCCTTTGTTCAAAACATTATTCCCTGATCAATACTATAGATCATTCTCTAGTGATTTAATAATAGTGATTTATTCATTTACTCAGTAAATAATTATTGAACAGATGCTAAATGTCAGACCCTGGTACTAGGGAAAAGGAAAAATATAAAAAGAGCCATTTCTGCCCCAAAGAAGTATACAATTTAATGAAGATACTGAAATACAACTAAAAATATAACAAAACAGTAAGATAATAGGTAATAGTGGGTTATGCACAAAGTTAAAGGACACCTTCAGGAGCTCCTGACTTCATCTGGAGATATGAGGCAAGGTTTGTTAGAGGACACAGTAATAAAGTTGAGACTTAAATGGTAAGGGAAGTTTGTTAAGGGATGACAACAGAGTGTGCACAGATATAAAGAAGCACGGCATGTTTAGAGGATGCCAAGTGATTTGGTATTGATAGAATTCAGAATGAGAAGAAGGATGAGAAATGAGATTGGACTAGTGAGCAGAGTCAGATACAAAAGGTCCTGCATGATTGCCAAATTAGTTGTTTTGTGTTGTTGATTTGTTTTTATTTTTTCTGTAGGCAATATGTATTCGTTGAAGAATATTATGCCCTAATAACAAAAATACTAGGTTACATTCATTGACTGTTACTATATGCTAGGCTTTTCTAAATGATTTATATATATTAATTAATTTAAGCTCACAATAACCTGTTGTGAGGCATGGCATGGTTAAGTTACTTTCCCAGTGATATGTAACTCAGTGGCAGAGTGGGCTTGTGTTTAGAATTATCACATTTGTGTTTAGAATTATCCATCTGCTAGTCAAATAGAAGATGAATAGTAGGGGTGATAAAAAAGGACAATGGTTTATCCTGAGATAAGCCTTCTCAATTTAGAGTTTGGGGAAAGGGGAGCGGTGCAGATGTTCAGGAAGTAGAATTGATAGGTTTGATGACTGGAGTATGCTAGGGCAAAGAGAAGAGAAAGATCTAGGAAGACACTGAGGTTCTCAGCTTGAGAAAATGGAAAGAGATAATGACTCCATTCAGAAGACAGAAAATATTGGGAGGGAAAGCGTTCTAAGAATATTTCATTTATTCATTTATCCAGCCAATACTGAGTAATTACTCCAGATGAGGCCTTCTATTAAATGCTGGATATATAACAATGAGCAAATTAGACCAAATTCTCATATATCTTCAGACTGAAAACAAATTCAATTTTTTGACCTGTTGAGTTTGAGACATCTCTAGGTCATCAAGGTTGATATGTCTAGGAAGAAACTGGATACATAAATTTTTTCTGATGAATCCCTAAAATTTATTGGAGATCAAACATTCCTCTGGACCCACAGTCATGTCCAGTCCAGAATCAGGCTCTGAAATATGCCTCAGACTCCATTCTCCTTCACTCTGCTCTAGGCCAAAGGAGGAGCCCAGGCTGTGATCCCTGAAGAGTAACCCTGAAACTACCTTCCCTAACCCCTTAGGGGAAAAGGAAATTTTATCTAGGAAAATAGGCCCAGGAGCAGGCTATTTATCCAGCTTCAAGAGAAATCTGGATTGGAAGTAGAGACGTGGACATCACTAGCCTATAGAAGGTAGATTAAGCCACTGGTGTCAATGACACTGAGAAGAGCAGAAGGCTGAGGATGGTGCCCAGAATGAACATACAAAGAGATGCCCCAGAGAAGACAGAAGAAATAGCCAGAGAGGTAAAAGGAAAACTACTAAAGAGTAGACCCACAGATTACCAGGGAGAAGAGAGCATTAAGGAAAGAATAAAATAGAGAATAGAAAAAAATGCCTCTGAAAGATATGTAAAGCATGGTCTGACAGTCTACCAACAGTCTTAGAGGACAAACAAAACTATATCCTTGGTATTGACTCATCTGTACTGACTCTTCATCCATTTAGATATTAAGAATCTTTGTTAGGAATTTTGGTGTTGTTAACAATAGGATTCTATCATTATCATGAGTTTTTGGATCTATGCTATACTAGCTCTAGAGTGTTTTGGGGCTAGAAGGCATACTCATGTTGATCAGCTTGATGAGGTACTCTCCCAAGACGGTTTGCTCAAATCAGAAATCTTAGAAGCATATCTGCTGCAGTCCTCTATTGTTGAGTTTTCTTCTATACCTTCTGAGGTGTGATTATAGCCACACATACAAAAAAATACAGACTCAATATTTCTTCTCTGGATAGTTGACGTTTTGGGATGATTATTTGTGGCAAAACCAAATAATAATAGACTTAATTACAAATCTTAATTTTTTAAATATTTAAGTAAACAATGTTTACTTTATCTACTATAGATACCATAATCTTGACCTCAAGAGTTAATTTGGCATCCCCCTTGTTTAGGCATTTATTGTTTTCTGAAAGGATTCTTTTACTTGCTTACTTATAAGCTTTTAATTCAATCAGATCTAGGTCATTTATTATTTAAATGAGTTTGGACAAATTATTTGACAAATGTGAGGCTAAATTTTCTATTCTGTGAAATAGAACATAAAAATGCCTTCTTCTAGATACCTATTGATGTGTAACAAACTACCCAAAACTCAAAACACAACCATATTATTATGCTCATTGATTCAATATGTCAGAGATTCAGACAGAGCACAGTAGATATGTCCTGTCACTGATGCATGGTATATATGGCCTCAGGTGGATAGACTCAAACAACTGGGATATATTCGAATGCCTGGAGATCAGAAGCATCTATAGGCTTCTTTACTTACACATCTGGCACCCAGTCTGAGATTACTCAAAGACAGGACTCAGCTTGGGCCATCACCTGAAGCTTCTACACGGACCAGGTAAACTCCCCACATGATTTGGGTCTGCTCACAGCATGGCAGCATAGGCATAGTTGGATTTCTTATATGATAATTTAGGACTCCATGAATAAGTATTCCATCAAACAAGGTAGAAATTGCATGGCCTCTTATGGCATAGCTCAAAAATCATGTAGCATCACAAGCTCACCCAGAATCAAAGGGAGAGGACAGACCTCCACCTTTTTATAGGAAGAGTGTCAAAGAATTTGCAGCCATGTTTTAAAATTGCCATACTCATCAAAGATGTTGTGAGAACAAAATATCCACAAAAATGATTTAAGATTGACTCGTTGTATGTTATGGTGTGATAATGGCATAAACTTTAATGAGAAAGACTTGAGTTAGAATTAGGTTTCCAAAGTTAAGAATTTGTTCAAAGAACATTATCTAGATTAATTTGTTCATTCATTAAAAA
Source organism: Cabassous unicinctus (assembly GCA_029593785.1). Lineage (NCBI taxonomy): Eukaryota > Metazoa > Chordata > Mammalia > Cingulata > Chlamyphoridae > Cabassous > Cabassous unicinctus. The sequence continues at coordinate 10,855 of JAQZBX010032696.1, forward strand.
ATATTGAGACTACTGTGGCGAAAAGACAAAGTCCTTGCTCTCATGAAGCTTACATTCTGGTAAGAGAATGGAAAGTTAGGAAACAGATAATGAAGAAGTAAAGGAATAAATGGAAGAGATCATTTAGAATAGTGATATTTGAAGAAAACAAATTAGGTTGAAAAAGATTTAGCACTTGAGAGGAACTTCAATGATAGACCAAAGGATTGAGCTTACCACACTCATGACAGCATAGGACAGGAATTACATAAGATTCAGACAATCTACTTAAGGAGGAAAAGAGCTGAGATGACAGAGGTTGAGTGCTTGGGCAACATTTTCAGGGATCTCAAAATATCAAAACTGGGATATCAAAATTCAAAGGGCATTGAAAAGATCAGCATTGGGGCCAAAGGAAGGAACTGGAGCCAGAGTCAAAAGTTAGTTGTGACAAGAATGGGATTGATAGAAAAGCAAAGTGAAGTGGTTCTAAAATGTCTTTTTGGTCACCAAATATGTATGGGTTAATGGAACTACCTTAAAGAAAAGAAGTAAAGCATGCTCTTATATATGGAAATCTATAAATAATTTAAGACAAGACATACAGTAGAGGGAAATTATTTGCAAGTCATGTAATTGTCAAAGAATTGGTACCTAGACTATATTAAGAACTCCAACAAATTAATGTTACAAAGTCAGAAAACCCAATGGAAAAATCGGCAAAGAATATGAACAGGAAAATCACAGAAAAAGATATCAATTTCATTATAGTAAAGAAAATACAAAATAAAGCAGCAAAATAAAATGTACAGCATAAAAATGCAAAGTAATGGTAGAGAACTATCATTAAACAGCCCCCTCCCAACACACACACACACACACACACACACACACACACACACACGTAGAATAATTTTAGTGGTTAGAATGATTAAACTAGATATACATATATCAACTTGGATAAATGTTGAAAACTCTGTGAGATAGATAACACATGTAGCAAAAGGATGCAAGCAATATGATGTGATTTGGGTAAAGTTTTAAAATTCGCCAACAAGGTTTTTGATACATCCACATATAAGAGAAGAATGAAAACATCAACAAAGAATACATATCAATTTCAGGATAGTGGCTACCTGTGAAAGGGAGGAGAAAGGAATTGATGCGGGGGCAGGGAGAGTGTTCCATTGTGGGATTCAAACATATCTGCTATATCTTCTTGCTTAGGTGTTGAGCACCTGCTTCACATATACAAGGACCTGGGTACCAGCTTAAAAAAAAAAAAGACCTAAAGCAAATGTGGCAAGATGTTAAAATTGTAAAATCCAGCTGGCGATAGTATACCATTTTCTATATGCTTGCAATATTTCATAATCAATATATTCTTTCAAATATCAGAAACATAAACCATACTGAATATTAACATTTACTTCCTCTTTGTGGAACAATTGGTTAAAGCCATTTGTTCAGATCTGGCTGAGGGAGATAAGTGTGTCCTTTTCAGCTTGAGTCAAGTTCTCCCTTTTCTGTATCCCATGTAGGTTTTGTCCTATACTTCATGATTTTTGTGTTTCCTTCCATAAACAGAATTTTAACATTAATTACAGAAAATTCAATAGTTCTAAGTTCATACATTAAGTGTAGGTTTTCTTTCTTTCTTTCTCCCTCTCTCCCCCCCTCCCCCCTCCCTCCTTCCCTCTCTTTCTCTTTCTTTCTTTCTTTCTTTCTTTCTTTCTTTCTTTCTTTCTTTCTTTCTTTCTTTCTTTCTTTCTTTCTTTTCTTTCTTTCTTTCTTTCTTTCTTTCTTTCTTTCTTTCTTTCTTTCTTTCTTTCTTTCTTTCACAAATTGACATATCTTTCTGAAAAATACTGACTATAAGGCTTTTTGTGTTTCTGTCATCTGAGAGTTTTCAATCTTGCTCTATTCCATGCTGTGGTGGGAGATGGGAATTTTCTACCATTTTACTTTTGGGTGGGAAAAAAATAGATCTGAAAAAAAATCTCATTCATTGTGCAGATATTATGAACTTCATGATATTTTATTCCCAAAGTTACTTAAACACCAGGTTCCAACTCCTAAGAAGAATCTTAGGATATAATTGTTGGTTTGTTATATAGCTGCATGGACTACACAAGAATTTGATGTTTCAAAACGCAAGAAGTAATCCCCAAAGGATACTCGTACAAGTGGTACCACCCTTACATAGCACTTTTGTAAAAGGTAGGTTGTCAGGAGTGAATTTTGTAGCAATTTAAATGCCAAGTCAAATGCCCCAATATTAAAAGACAGTTGATTCTTTCCCTGTCTTACCCTTAACCCTTACAATGGTAACAGTAATTTTGGAAATTGCTTCCAATGAGATTTTGCTCAAAGTATCACTGCTGAAGTTTGATTTCCTCTTCTTGGTGACATCATCTCCATATTGAACACTCATTCTTCTGAATAAGCTCTGAGCTTTGACGGGGGCAACCTGAAACTTGCTTTCTTCCACCCACACAGGAATGCTCGACTCACAATGGTTTCCAGATATATCAGTTCCCTTCCTGTCTAGGACATGGCATTGCCACATGACCTTTGCCAAGTCACTTCTTTCTGCTTTCCCATAACATAAGGTTGCAATTATGATGATCTCTCTTGTAAAATGTGATGAGAAGCTATTCATAACAAAGGCTGTAAAAATTGCAAACATGATGAGAGAGGCAAATACTAAATATATTAAAAAGTTCTAAATTGAATATTCACTTCCTCCCTGGCACCACATGTGCTTAAAAATTATTTGTCAGGAGAAATACAGCAAGATTCCTTGATTAGGCCCTTCTGTTAATGTTATCCACTAAATAGATATACTTTTTCTGACCCCAGATTTTTCAGAGAAATGTTTTGTGTGTTTGTGTGTGGGTGTGTGGGTGAGAGAGATAGCTATCTTTTCACTGTGTTCTGATCAGCCACACAGACTTTCTGGTTTTCCTTACCAAGAAAACTGAGGTCACATAGTTGGTTTAAAATTGGCAACGTGATCTTGTTCAGTGCCAGACACATGACATGTTCTAGTAGCTGTCTGGACTTGGGTCTGGGATCATATTCCCTTCTATCCCTAATATATGTTCCAAACACTGTGAGCGTGCGGGAGGGCAGAGGCTTAAAGAGGTGAGATCAGGCCAGGCTGGCATCCACTCTGTAGGGTTCAGGGGCGGAGCTGAACTTCAAAGTGGTGTGTGGGAGTGATTGACAATGCACCAGGGCTGCTCATGGTAGGTAGAGGGACAACGGGAGAAAAATAAGCTGCCTTAGTACATTTTTTTCAAGTCTCTGTTTATCTTCCATCTGTAGACTCTTTAAGCTGCCTTCATTTTTGGATGTGGACATTGAAGAATTGCTGACCAATGCCAGAGTCACAGGAACATCCTGCTGTGCTTTTGATCTTCCCATATGACTGGATTTCCTGAATCATCATGTTACTGTGTGTGTGCACATATGTGCACACGTGAATCTTCTGGCACATCTCCCAGAAGCTCCAGTCCTGGGACAAAGGGTCCATTGGTGCTTTCAGAATGTAATACTGATCACTTTGGCTTTCCTTGGCTTAGAGCCAGACACTTTGTCTTTCACTGCACAAGATGGCTGCCAAGTGCATCGGCTTGTCTCATTGTGATGGAGCTCAGTAGTGCTTCCTGTAGAGCAGAGTGATTTTTTTAGGAGTCTTGAAAAAAGTTGTTTAAAAATGGGACTTTACATTTTGTCAACTATAGCCAGTGCTTGGAATTTGGTTCCTAATTTCTAATCCTTAAGATCTGTGGTACATTCTATATTTTGTTAAACTTTGTTCTTCAATACACAGTTAAGTAGGAAAGTGAGACAGAATAGTTCATTAGAATTTTTGCCCTATGGTTTTGCCCAATTTGCTGTCTAGTAATAGTCTTAGCCAAATCCATAATTGGAGCTTCAATCTTAATGATAGTCCAAAGGTCAAATTTACAAGGATGAGAGAAAGAAATCTCTCACAGTTTCAAAATGAATCCTTCACATGAAGTGTTATCAAAACTGTAAAAGCAAAGAATTCAGAAAAGATCTGATGTCACTGCTTGACCTCTAAAATGACACAAATTATCAGTGACCACTAGAATAGGGTAAAAAAAAATTACGATTATCTTCAGCAGACTTCCTTCAAATCAAGAATATGGCTACAAATTTCAGACCCATTCCAAGCTACTATACTACTCAAAGAAAAGTACATCAGACTTTTATTTTCTCTTATTTTTCCAAGTACCCTATCTAGGACTTAACGTAAGCCAGAGATGAAGTAGACAAAGTATTCTTTCCTTTCCTTTCTAGATTTCCATTCTTCATTTTGGCCTTACCACCTTCCAAATACCCAGAACAGAGGAAGGCAGATCTGATTAGTTACAACATACCTGAGTGTGAATTTATTTGATGTATACCCCTTTCCTCTTATTCAGAGAAATTGCTTTTTGAAAGAAGGAATTAAGGAAAGAATGTTCATGGCAGACTTTCAGATATCATGGCATCTGTGAGAGCGAATGACTGGGGAACAGAGTTTTAAGGCCTGCTATGATTTTATTCCAATAGGTTAACCCTGTCCCTTGCTACAGTAATGTGTTATACTTTGTCAGGAGGTGAATCAGCTATTTTCATTCGACTCTATTTTATATTATTCTTCAGAGATGCCACAGGGTGTATCTTTAATCCAGGAAAAAACTCAATTAAATCTGAATTCTGAACATTCCAGTTTTAATGGAAATAGCACATGTTTTGGAATCAGGCAGACTCCTCATCCTATCACTTCCCAGTTATGTGGTCTTGGGAACAAAAGTATTTAATCTCTCCATACCTTAAATTGCTCATGAGTTAAATAAGGATAATAATACTTAGCTCATGGGGGTATTGTAAGGCTAAATGAGATGATGTATGTGAGCCCTAGCACAATATGTGACATGGCTTATTCTTTAATCAGGTAAATTTCTTTTATTGTGACTCCTGTGAATTTGGTAGTCCATCAAAATTCCATGTGGCTCACTTCTTAATGTCAATTTGTGTGATCCAAAAACTCAACTATGATATTTTTTTAAAAACTATATTCCATGGTTATGATATCATCAGTGTCAAATTTATTCTTGTGATGGCAACAAGCTATGAACTCTGGGTGTCATATCCTTTGGAAGTAGGGCAATGTGACAGTCCTGGAAAAAATTTCAATGTATGGCATTCATTGGGTACATTTGTTAGATTCTTGAATTCCCAGACAGAAAGGGCTGATGACATCTCTTTCATTTATTCTGAATAGTCCAACACAAGTCTTTGCTTTGAAAGTACACAGATTATAAATAATTGTTTAGTATTATACACAATATATTCTTATCATGTATAAGCGGACCCAATACTCTGAGGTTAATGAAAATCTATTTTGACTTATGTTTCAAACTCTTTGAAAGAGAAACTTAATAAACAAGGAATTTAAAATTAGAGAGAAAATTAGATGGGTTCAGTGATAAGCCTAGGACAGTCTTGTGGCTCAATAGATGTCACCCTTTTTTGGAATAATAATAACAGCCTTGAAAGTCTACATGTTGATATCTTGACCCAGGCTCATGGAAACCACTGAAGATTTGCTTGTGTCTCTCTCCACACTCTTGAGGAAACATGGTCTTTTTTTTTTTTTTTTTTTTTTAAAGATTTATTTTTATTTAATTATCCCCCCCCTTGCTGCTTGTGCTCATTGTGTCCATTTGCTGTGCATTTTTCTGTGTCTGCTTGTCTCTCTTTGTTGGGTCATCTTGTTGCGCAGGCCGCCAGCTCACTGTGCCGTGCGGGCCGGCTTGCCTTCACCAGGAGGCCCCGGGAATTGAATCCAGGGCCTCCCATATGGTAAACAGGAGCCCAAACGATTGAGCCACAGCCGCTTCCCCTGAAACATGGTCTTTTGCTACAATTGTTACATAGGGTGCCTGACGCTGTCTATGTAATCCTGCACATCTTGATGTCATCTAGAAATTTTAAAAGCAGGTTGTAATTAGGAATAGGGCTCAGGTTAATACTGGTGGCATAGGGTTCACAGACCATCAGTGCCCAATCAAGAATAAAGCGGGCTTGCATTTCAAAATCTGGATTTATGACCCTTCTCCTCCATATTTTCAAATCATGCTTGGGAGAAAGTTGGCACCATTTCCATTGAAGGTACTTGGTCATTCTGGCTTTCAAGAGCCAAGGAGGAACAAAGCATATTGGTTGAGCTCTCATTATCCCTGACATTTGAAGAGAGAGAAGAAGGCTGGGAATTATAAAGTTTTCACACGGTGCCTCAACAGGGGCCAGCCCCTTGTTTATAAAGGCTGTTTCACCTTCCACCATTCAAGAACCTGTAGTCACTTGGGGTATTCCAATAATTATACGATTAACTCATGCAAAAAAAAATCGATCAAGGAACACCCAGGAGTCCCTGAGAAGAAGATAGGTCATAATGCACAGAACACTGCACAGAACTGCTGAAGGAGACAGGTGACAATTTATAAAGATGCAAGTGCAGCCCCCAAATAATTCCTGTATCTAAAATTATATTTTCTAAACTAAGCAATTCAGTAAATGAATTGATAGAATGGATGGTTACCACTGAGATTCAAATTATTGGCCTGGAATATCAAGTAAAAGTGATATATTAAAGCACAAAATAATATCTCAAGGATATTGAAATAACACAGGAAAAAGAGACTTGGGGGTAGAACAGGGGCCCCACATGTGAACAATGGGAGTTCTAGAAGATGAAGGCACAAAGAGAGGAAAAACAAGGAAAAAGAAAATAGATTTTCCTCAAATTTAAATAAAGGTCTACTGTGCCAATTGAAAGGACTGATGAGAAAAAACTTAAACCCAAAAGATAGATTTTTGAAAAAGATAAACTTAGGAATGTGATTAAATTCTCTCACAAAACTGCTTAAGGAAAAAAATAAATAAAGCAAAAATAGATAATGATTAGGCATTTTAAAAGATACATCATAGGGAAGTGGATGTGGCTCAACCACTTGGGCGCCTGCCTACCACATGGGAGGCCCTTGGTTTGGGTCCCGTTGCCTCCTAAAAGAAGAGAAGATGTTGCCTCCCACCGCAACAGAGCTAGACTCCACCCCTGATGTAACAAGCAGAGGTTACAAGCCAGCATGTGGCTCAGTCCGTTTGGCCCTCGCCTCTCATGTAGGAGTTCCCAGTTAGGTTACCGGTGCAAGCAAACAATGAGCAGACAGACGAGCAAACTAGCTGGGGGAAGGGGGTGATAAAGAAAAATAAAGTAAATAAAAAATAAATCTTAAAAAAATGCATCATAGATTCAGAAAAGATAGAAAGAAGTAAAAAATAATATCTCATACAAATTTGTTCTTAGGAATAGATATGAAAAAGTTAAAATAAAAATAATTCCTTACCCAAATAAAATTGCCAAGATGACTCAGAAAGAAGTGAAAGTCTTCAGTGGATCAATTACCACAGAAGACATTGTCAAATGATAAAATGTTTACCATAGAAAACAGTATAATATAATGCAAATATACATTTGCCAAAAGTTAATGCTAAAATTTAATCTAAATTTCAATTTAAATCTATACAGAGGCTTGTGGAATTAGATAACAATTTGTAAGCATGCATAAATTTCTAATAGCCAATTTTTTAATAAAATAGAGAATAGAGACTTGCCTTACTAAATATTAAAATATATGATTAAACAGTTGAAATCAAATTAATATGGTTACAGCATAGGAAGAAATAAATATATCAGTAGAAGAGAATAGAGAATCCCAGAAAACACATGATTTAATATATGAAAAGTGATTTAAAAAAAACCAAACCAATGGATTTTTAAAATAAATAAAGCTGGCCCAAAAGGCTACATCTTTGAAAGAAAATGAAATTGGACCCTATTTTATACAAAAATAAATTCCAGATGGACTAAAAATTTAAATATAATAACAAAATAATAGAATATTGCAAAACAATCTAGTAAGCAACAAATAGAATCCAGGGTCAGGAGAGATGCAGCAGCATAAAAGAAATTTTTGACCATGCAAAAATTAAACATGCAAAACATATTATGCCATTTATCACATAGTATATATATGTGAATGTTATAACATTCTACATTAACTATATGATATTTAAGATAAATAAATTCAATAAATTTATAAAATTGATTTGGAAAAATATTTGCAAAGCAAAAGATCAACAGACGTTTACAACAATAGCAAGAAAAAGCTCTTACTAATTGACAAAAATGGGGCATATATTCCAATAGCAAAGAGTGTGAAGAGGCAACCAAATGGCCAACCAATATGTGAAAATACCTTTACTTTAATTTGCATTTCCTTGATAGCTCTTTATTTCCCATTAGATTGGCAAAAGTTAAAAAGTACCAAAACTTCACTTTTGTGGGGTTCTTAAGGACATGGATTCTTACTTTCGCTGGTGAAAAAAATGTGAATAGTTTCAGCCTTTATGAAAACCAACATGGCAAAATATTAAAATTAACATAACAGATATATTTTAACCAATAAATATCACCCTTGGAAATATATCCCCTGGGGAAAAAGGCCATCAATAAAAAAGGATTTATATTGAAGCATTGTTGATAGTGGCAAAAATAAAATAGAGTAGAATAATGTACTTCAGCATAGGAATGGTAGAATAAATTCTGGTACAACCTCTCTGTGGAATATTGTAGAGCCATTAAAAAGAATTAATTAGGGGTCTGCCAGTTGATTTGGACAAATTTCCAGAAGATATTGTTGAGTAAAAAGAAAGATGCATAAAAGTATAAATATGATTTTATTTTTATAAGAAAAACAGTGGCAAAACTCTGTATCTCTATATGAGTATATATGAATATATACATTTATATGTAGAAAAATGTGATCATAGCAAAAACATGACTGGCTACATATTAAGTTGTTAGCATGGTGTGGCAGAGTTAGTTAATACTCACTAAATTTTCCTTGGTCTCCCAACAGTTCCCAACTATCTTTGTAGTTACAATGGGGTTATGTGCCAAGTTCTTGCCAGTGTACTGTAAGTAAAAATGACTGAGGCAGTTAAGGGATTAAACTTCCTCCGTCTCTCTTCTCTTGTCCTGACAAGCCTGGAACCACCTGTTCCAGATGGCATAAATACAAGTTCGAGGAAGAATTCCAAACCATATCAAACTTTGCATGAAGAGAATTAAACTTATTTTGTTCAGTCTTTGAGATTTTGGCATTTTTCTCTTCTAGCAGCTACATTACTTATTCTAATGCAAATATTAATATTTTGAAGTGAGATGTTGCTGAAATTTTAACAAAACTAAAATATATGCCTTTTAATCATGGGCAACAGACACAGAGAAAATTGACATTGGAGAAAGGAGTTAGAAATTAATGCTATTCAGTGACTAAAAAAATAGTTAAACCATCACTTATGCTAACCTGGGCGGCAGATAAGACCACATGCACACATGCATAGCAGAAGAGATTAGAAGAGACAACAATTAGACATAAATATTGGCTATTGCAGATTGCTTTCACCAAAGTATTACAAGAAAGCAATAAAAACAAAAAAAAATTGCTAATTTTCAAGAAGAAATTAAAAGGAATAGAGAGAGAACATGCAGGATTGGAAAAACTGATTATCAATCTTAAAGAATATGTATGAGATGGTAACAACAACCACCAAAAGATTTTTAGAGAAGAGAATGGTAAAACCTCCTTGTGGGAAAAAAATGATCCCATTCAAGTTTCTTGCATTCAGATGAGAGTTAGAAATCTGGAGATGAGAAAGCAAAATAATAAAACAAATCTGAAAACTATGACTCAAAAAGATTTAGGGTGTAGTGATGGGCATATGGCACTGAGTCTAAGCAAAAAGATGAGAAGCTTCTTACATCTTTAAAGTGTTAAGTCTACCCTGATTTTAAGGAGCTATACTGCCAAATACATTATTAGTATAGACCACTGTGAGACTTTGACTGAAGACATGGAGACTTCTACAACCTAACAAAATGGATTTACTATCTAGCCTAAAACAAGTAAGAAATCAGAAAAAATATATATGAAAAAATGATTTTCATTGCAATGGACATGAGGTAGTGAGGAAAATTATCCTTGGATATGGGAGGCAAGAAAAGTGAACCTTGAAATTGTCCTAGTTTACAGCCTAGAGAGTTTCCAGGCTAGGGAACAGATGGGGGATTTAGGTGTTACTCAGCATCCTTGAGTTGAGGAGACAGAGCTAGGCACTTGGAGAGTATGACATGGATAGATTTTGCCAGGCAGAATTCTGGAGAGGAGATAGCTGTACACAGAGAGAACACAAGACAATTACAGGGAGTTCTTCTCAAGTATTCAGCTGAGTACTGACCAGAAAATGCATATGAAGAAATATGTGTAATAGGGGACAAAATCTGAAAGGATTAGAGGAAACAATTCCACCAGCCTGACTGGAATACCTCATAATGCATGGAGCTTTGGGTAGAGTACTCAGAAGGATTTTGTCTCTCGGTAAGGAAAAAATAGTCTCTGACTAAAACTTCTATGGCCCTAACAAAGCTTAAAACAAAACCCAAAAGGATCAAATTGTTTCCATGTCATTTAACCACATCTCAGATAAAGCTCAAGAATATGTAAAATAATAAAAAAAAAAAAAACACCCAACAAGGTAAAATTCACAATGTCTGTCATCCAATAAAAAATTATCAAGCCTATAACCCATATTATTTATAATATGGCAAAACTTAATCAAAACTCTCTCAAATATGACACAAGTGACAGAATTAGGAGACAAAAGTTTTAAAACAAATGATCATAACTGCATTCTATATGTTCAAGAAGCTAAAGGAAAGAATGAAAAAAATTAGTAGAGACATGGAAAATATAAAAAAAAAGAACCAAGGTGAACTCCTACAGATGAAACTATAACGTCTGAAATGAAATATACACTGGAGAGAATTAATAGCAGATTAGACATCACAGAGAAAAGATTAGTGAACTCAAAGATATAACAATAGAAACTAATTAAGTGAAACACAGAAAGGAAAAAAAAATACTGGAATGAAAAACAGAATAAACGCGCTTCAGCAAGTGTGGTGCAACTTCAATCAGCCTAACACACATGTAATAGTAGGCCCAAAGAAGAGGAAGGAAGGGAAAGAAAAATAATTGAAAAAATAATGCCAAAACCATTGCCAAAACTTTTCCAAATTTGATGAGAACTATAAATTCACAGATTTAAGAAGATTGAAGAATCCAAAACACAAAAATGTGAAGAGAACTACACTGAAGCACATCTTAATCAAATTCTTTAAAACCAATAGTAAAGAGAAATTTCTTAAAAGCAGCCAGAGGAAAAAACATTATATTACATATGTAGGAACAAAGATAAGGATGGCAGCATATTTCTCATCAGAAATCATGAAGGCCAGAAGACAGTGGAATGACATCTTTAAAGTACTGAAAGGAAAATAAAAGGTCAACCATAGAATTCTTTAGCCATTGCAGATCTCTTTCAAAAACAAAGGAGAAATAGAGTCGTTTTCAGACATACAAAGACTGAAAGAATTTATAAGCAGCAGACTTGCACTACAAGAAATGATTTCAGAAGGAAATTTGGATCCACACAAAGGAATAAAGAGTCCTGGAAAGCAGCCATAGGGGTAAATATAAAGTTTTTTTTTTTCCTATTATTTAAATATTTTAAAGTGATAACTTACTTCTAGATATGGCTAAGTGAGGAGAGCAACATATCCTCTTCCAAAGAAGCAAATATAAAACTGGACAAAAATGATCAGAAACAAACCAACAAAAAACAACAACAACAAAAAACAAATCAACCAAAGCCATACAACAACCTGAGAAGCATTTATGTTTGAAAAATAGCTGAATTTCATGCAAGAACAGTGGGAAGATGTAGCCTTCTAAGTTGGGGCCTCTCCCATTCTGTCCCCCTAGCTTGGTTGCATGAGAAGTGGAATTTTCTCAGTTATGGTTGAAGAAGCTTCATTCGATTTAGAGCAGTGGGTAATACCCAAGTCCAAACACTATTAGTGACTTCTGGGAAGCAGTAGAATGAAGGAGGGCCAATAGATCAGCTCCACTAGCAGTTGTGGTTGGGGCAAGCATATTCCTAGCTGAAGCTGTGCACATGGCTATGAAAACTGGAGAAGGCCCAAATTGTTCACACATACCTGGCCGACCCTGAGGCTACATATTCTCACAGAACAATGGAAATGATCTGGTGGAAAGTAAAACCTGGATTAAACTTGACTGAAATTTGAATGTGATTCCCTTACCCACACACATATTAATTTGCAGAGGACAATAGACTTATGGGCTTGAGGTGTTTGAGCATAATCTCTGTTCAATCATTACACTGAACTGAATGATGATGAAAACACACCATATCAAAATTTATGGGATTCAGCTAAGTCAGTGCTTAGAGGAAAAATTATTGCTTTAAATGGCTACATCAGACAAGAAAAAAGGACACAAAACAATGATCCCAGGAGAGCAGGGGTAGTTTAGTGTTCGAGCGCCTGCTTCGCAGGTAAAAGGCCCCAGATTCAATCCCTCATACCTCCTTAAAACAACAACAACAAAGCGATCCCAGCACCACCTTAAGACACTAGATAAGGAGGAGCAAATGAAACCTGAGGCAAGCAGAAAAAGGGAAACTACAAAGACTAGAACAGTAATCTATAAAATAGGAAAGAGAAAAATGACAGATAAAATCAATGAAACTAAAAACTGGTTTTTGAGAAGACCAATAAAATTGATAAAACTCTGGACAGACTGGCCAGGAAAAAAGAGAAAAAAACACAAATTACTAATATTATAAATGAAACAGGTGATGTCATTACAGATTCCACAGATATTAAAAGGATAATGAAAGAATATTATGAGCAAATTTATGCCACTAGATTCAACGATGTTGATGAAATGGACAAATTCCTTGAAAGACTCAAACATAGAACTATTATTCAAAATTTCCAAAAAATGGAAGCAACCCAACTGTCATCAACCAATGAATGGATAAACAAATTGTAGTATATTCATAAATGGAGTATTATTAAGCTGTAAAAAGGAATGAAGTTCTGGTACATGCAACAACACTGATGAATCTTGAAGACATCACATTGAGTGAAATAAGTCAGGCACAGGAGGACAACTATTGTGTGATCTCAGTGATATGAAATAATTAGAATAGGTAAACTAATAGAGTCAGAATCTAGAATATGGGTACCAGGGGTTTGGATGGGGGATAGCAAATGGGGAGTAAATGCTTAATTTGTTCAGAGTTTCTGGTTGGGTTGCTGGAAAAGTTTTGGTAATGAATGGTGGTGATGGTAGCACAACATTGTGAATGTAATTAAGACCATTGAATTAATATTTGAATATGGCTAAAAAGGGGAAATTTTAGGTTGTATATATTACTAAAGTAAAAAAAAATTAAAAGCACAAACAGTGAACACTAATATAAACTATGGACTGTAGTTAATAGTATAATTATATTAATATTGTTTCATCAACTGTAACAAAGGTACCACACTCATGCGAAGTTATAAAAATAGGGAAAAGTGCATGTGTGAAGGGATGGAGGTATATGGAAACTATTTTCTGCATGATTTTTTTGTAAACCTACACTTCTCTAAAAAATATTTTTTAAAAAAAGAAAGAAAAATTCAACTATCTGAATAGCCCTATATTTATTAAAGTTTTAATTATAAATCTTCCCATAAAAAGTTCCATGCCCAGAAAGTTTCAATGGTAAATACTCTGAAATATTTAAGGAGGAAATAATCTAATTCTACACAAACTCTTCCAGAAATTTGAAGAGAAGGGAATAATTTAAACTCACTCTATGAGGCCAGGATTTCTCTAAAAGCAAAACCAAATTCATTAAAGAAAGAAAACTACAAATCAATATCCCTATGAACATAGATGCAAAAATTCTAAACAGAATTTTGGAAAATCAAATTCAACAACATATAAGAAGCATAATACATTACAGCCAAGTGAGTTTTATCCTGGGAATGCAAGTTTGATATAACATTTGAAAATTTGGTTCAGTTCAGCATATTAGCTAAAGAAAAAAGAAAAAAAAAAGATCATTTCAATAGTTGCAGAAAAAGCATTTGACAAACTCCAACTTGCATTCCTGACAAACTCCCAGTCACCTAGGGAGAGAGGAGAAGTTCCTCAACCTGAAAAAGGGCATCTACAAAAATTCTACAGTTAACATCATCCTTAATGGTGAAACACTGAATATTTTCTTTCTAAGTCTACAAACAAGACTAGAATGTCCACTCATAATTTCTTTCCATTATTGAACTGGAGGTTCTAGCCAGTGCAAAAAAAAGAAGAAAATAAAAAGTATCTAGATTGGAAAGAAAGAAGTAAAAACTATCTTTATTTGCTGATGATATATAGATTACTACAGAATCTTCAAAACAGCCACTAGAATAATTAAGTGATTTTAGCAAGTTTTCATGATACAAGATTAATATACAAAATTAATATACTTGAAAATATAGACGTATGTATTTCTAGATACTAGCAATGAACAATTATTGGAAATCAAAGTAAAAATACCATGTACAATAGCATCAAAAATATGAAATACTTAAGGATAAATTTGACAAAATACATAAAAGACATGCACTAAAATCTCAACCTTGCTGAGAAAATTAATTAAGACTAAATAAATGTAGAGCTATATTGTGTTCATGGGTCAGAGGACTCAATATTGTTAAAATGTCAGTTCTCCCCAAATTGATCTATAGATTCAGTACACTCACAATCAAAATTCCCACAGTCTTTAAAAAAAAAAAAACACTGACAAACTGTTTTTACAATTCATATGGTAATGAAAAGTAAAAAC
>JAQZBX010032697.1:0-25736 GCA_029593785.1 Cabassous unicinctus
ACAATCTTTGGAACAAAAGAATTAAAGGCAGAAATTTAAAGGAAAAATACATATTCAAAGAACATAGTGAGGTATAAAAAAGTATTCTCTCTTTTTTTGTTTTTTTTTTGTTTGTTTGTTTGTTTTTCCTCTTCATCTTGCTATAGAGTTCCTCTACTAGTAAATATTGCAATAGCCAGGCCTCATGAACTGGGGGGCTGTCCCATTTGCAGGGGTCTCACGTCACTTCAGTAGGGGGCAAATCGGCTGTAGCCACCTCGGTACAAACTTGCCTGCAATAATGAGAGACATAAAAATAATTTAAAGTTGATGAGAGGAGCATTAAAAATGAAGAAAAATGTCCTGGGAAGGGAGTTGGAATAATAGCTTCCTTTGAAGCTTAAACGCAACTGATTAGATGTTGCCCCACGCAGTGAAGTCAGGAAACTAAGTTCTGCCTCTCAGGTGTTCCTACCAGAGCCCAACCCATTTATTGCTGGTATGATATTCTCAAGTAGAGAGTATGATGATGGTTTCTATTTAATTATGTACATTTCATTATTTATATGAATTGGCACAGAAGGGGAATTTAATACTGTTTAAAACTAGATGTGCAAATCACTTGATTTTTAAAAGCACGATTTTTTTTTTTTTTTACCTTGACCTATCATTACAATCCTGGCCTCAAAGAGCCTGCTGATTTGACTTCTTTCTTGCACAGTCCCTGTTACTGGTACATGTTTTACTTCTGCCCACTATCTCTGGCATGTGTGGTCACAGCCCATGTTTTAAATGGTCCTGTATTTAAACCTGAGTTAATTATTCAACTACTATAATCTACAGAATACACCAACTAAATTGTTTCTGGGCATATCCTAATTCATATATATAGCTGGGGTTTTAACTGGGTTTTATTCCTTTCTTTTATCTTTACCCAATGACTGCTTACCTTTTTTCAATTATAAGTTCTTTGGGAATGTTCTTCCCCTTGGTTATTCTTTCAATAAAGGCCTTATATCATTTTGGCACTAAATAAAACTTCAGGAACTTCCATCACCATCTTTATATTAAATGCCTTTTATCAACTCTCAACAAACATTCCCCTAGGCCCCTACTACTTCTTTCTATAAATCTTCGTTAGTAGAAACTTAGTGTGAGAAATGATGGACTCTCATATTCCTTTAAGTCTTAAATTTTATGCTGTGTTCTGGTCTCTCAGACAACTTCTCCCATTTCTAGAGATAACTTCTCAGTTTTATTTTGGACTAGAGAGGCTGTCAGTGTAGAACGGTCTACCTTCATAGCCAGTGAGTTTCCATCCCTGGCATTGGAGATAGCCAAGCCAATACCCGATTAAACATAAGAATACTGCAGTGAGGATTTGAATTTGCGTAGGGGAATTGTTCTAGATGAGCTCTATGCACTTTTTCTATACCTCCATGAAAATACCATATTCTGCCATAAATGGTATTGATAAAATATCAAGCTTTTTATTATTCACTTGGCTACCTAGTACTACCTAACAGAAAGCTTATGACTAGCAGAGACATCCTTTGGCATCTGCATTTGAATTTTATACACAAAAGTTTTTTGAAAAGCTTAGTGCAAGAACTGGAGAGCCTTACGCCTCCAAGTCTTGGCCAACACGTATTACACTCCTCAAAACTATGCTAAGATAAAATGTCAACCTAGGCCCCCTTCCTTTTCTCCAAAATGATACCTTTACTCAGGGTGGACTGCCACTGCTCACGCTCTCCTGCTGCCTTTAACTCGACCATGTGGCGCATACTATAACACACAGATAAATGCATGTGGCTTTAGTACTTTGGCCATGGAGAAAGGGCTGAATTTATGAGCTCCCTAGATATTTTGTAGCATGTAGGTAAAGTTAGAAGGAGTAAAATGGTTTAGTAATAATGAAAGGTATATTTACTTACCACAGCGCCAACTCCATAGCTAGCGGCAGGGGCAAGGGCATGGTAGGGGTCTGCTGTATACACCCTGCCATAACTGGAAAGAAGAGAAATACAATCAGAAAGATATAGGAAGGCTTGTTATCCAAAAGCACTAAAAGCTTGACTGTCCTGAAGACTTGTATGTAATTTGGTTTTGGACTGCTATTAGGAAACTGGCAGAATGGAAAAGCATGTCTATTTCTACTCCTAAATGCAGTAACTCTGAAAATTCTGAAGGATTTCTATAAAATACAAAAGATGGGAGCTGGAGATGAGGAAGAGGGAGATTAAGCCAAATAATAGACAGGAACAACAGAAAGGGAACAAAGGAAGGAGTCAGTGCCACTGGGCTTTTGGCATGTTGGAGGCCAGAGGAGAAGACCTCTGGAAAACCCAGTCTGCAGGCAGCCATGAGGACTAAGCGTGTTTTTGGAATGGAAAGGGAGGAAAGGGGGCTAACATTTTAGGACAGTACAATGCTCACAGCATTCCAAAACTCATTTCTTGCTGTTTTTTACATACCCATCGCTGTAAGCGGCTGCAGCAGCTGCAGCAGCTGTGGCTGCGGTTGCAGTAGCAGGCTGTGCATATCTGTAGGCTGCATATCCACCCTATAGGAGAGAAGAGAACTGACTTTACAGATACCTCTCCCCCCAGGAAGACAGATAAACATATACCCATACACAGACACAAATATACACACACACGCACACACATACAGACACAGACACAAACACAGACATACATATGGGAAGAAATGTTTCAAACTGCATCAGTCTACATGTTATTCCTCTAGCAGAAAATTAAACTCCATTCAATGCAGGGATTTGCTTTCCAATTTGTGAGTGTAGCAAATTCTCAAAATTAATAAATGAAGATATGATTTTCGATTTGTCTTACTTTACAGTCTTTGTTGGAACTATCAATAGGGAAAATATTTATAGAAAGTTGGGAGAATTGCGATGAGAAATGAAAATTATAGAATTAAAATACCTTAAATTTGTATGTGTTAACTTCAGATACTCTGATGCTTCCTCAGATTGATTTACTGCTGAGAGACTACAGGCTATAACAGAATGCTCCAATAGAGATCTATGCTCCTTTGGGCTTAGCCTGTTTGCAAAGAGGCTAAGATAATCAAAATATTTAGGAAAAACAAACAAACAAACAAACAAACAAAAAACAATGTAGATCAGGGGTTGGCAAACCATGGCCTGTTAGACAACGCAGACTGCAACCTGTTTCTAAAAGTAGGTGTGACGGAGTCCATATGACCCACAAAGCCAAAAGTATTTGCTATCTGGTCCTTCAAGGTAAAAAAGAATTTGCCAATCCCTGATCTACATTTCAGACTTGGTCAAATCAGATCAGAAATGGCTGAGGATCTTTTGGATTCAAATAGATCAAGAGGGTTTTTCTCCTCCCTCTCTATCCCCCTACCCCCCAGGATTTAACAGCACTTAAATTCCTTCCAAAAAAGGTTTTGAGATTCTTACATCTAATCTTTTTCCCCAATGGTTCAAATATCCCTCTCAGCCCTAAAGAGTTTCAAATCACTACCTCCTGCTATTTCACCTCAGTTTAGTTGAAGCAAATACTCAAAAGATTTTTGCTGTCAAGGTGAACCTTATGTACTCCTTTGTAAAGTATTTCAAAGACAATCATATCAACAAATGCCACAGGAGACAGGCTATTTAAAAAATGGCAAGTCCTTCTTTTTCTTCTTGTTTTTTACCCTTCTACAATTCATCTAAATTCTACCTAAACCTAATTCAGATGTGAATTTTTATTATTATTCACTACTGAATATAACCATGATCATTGGTCCATTTTGACACCATTTCTGTAGTGAACAGCATGTTTTATTTCTGTAGGTTAAGTGTATCCATTTCTCGTGGACATCGAAAGCTTCCTGCGTGTGCTACTTTCTATTCTTTCAAATGCTCAATTTGCTAAATCTACAAAAGATATTTCAAAATTGCTTCTGTTTCATTTCTTAGGGTTAAAAACAAGTTTTTACTTTACTGGGACACTTGCTCGTTTTAGCCATCTGATATGGCAGCTTCCTGCTTACTTCTTTTATTTCCATTCAAACATTATTTTGGAACTATGTACTCTCTTGTGGGTTTCTAATAGTTTTTTATTTCTTTCTTATATAATTTTTACCTTCTCTAATTGAAGAAACAGTATTTTGAGGGAAATTTTATTCTTGCTCTTTAAATTTATGCTGCTTTAAATGTACATTTAAAAAATCTCTGGTTTCCAATGGTTACATATTATTCCTTCTTAATTCTTTAAATGACTGACTTAGAAAACAAACATCTTCTCAGTTATAAATTCTTCCACAGATATTCACATAAATAAGAAAATTCTAATTATTCTTACCACAAACACTGGCAATGAAATGGTAATGGCTATAGGGACCTGGGAAGCAGCCTCAAGGGCTATTTGTGATCTACACGCCATTTCCTTCGAATTCCAGCCAGATCTATGAGATTGGGCAGGTCAGACCAATTTGGGCAAAGCTTTACATCAAGACCACAACATAGGCACTGCAATATATATAATTAACTAACTTAAGTACTTATTTACCTTATTTCTTTTTTTAAGCTTCTAAAAAGGAAATGAAGCAGTAAAAGCATTTGTTAAACAAGGCAAAAAGGTGGTCATTATCGTTGAAATTTTAAGCTTTAAATGGACCTTGAAGGTTCAGTTTTTTCATTACAACTAGAGATGGTTCCATCAGTTTAGAAGTTTGCTAGTGGGACGTCTACAGCAGGGCTATCTTTAGTTATAATTCTTTATAAATGAGGACAATTCAGCATTGTGGTCTGTCTCTCTAGCACTCCTCCAAACACCAAAATAACCTTTAGAAATGTAAAAAGTCAAAGTAATAAAAGCAGTTAAAGCCTGATTCATGTTTACCTAAATAAAACATTTAAAAACTGAAGGTCTGTGCCATAGGACAGAGGTATAAATTCTCACTAAGGGAGCTGAGGCCCAAAAGTACTGATCAAGGGGAGATTTTAGGCCCTACTCTCAGGTAGTCTGAGTGGAGATCCTGGGGTTGCAATCTCTCCAGGTTTTCTGTCAAATCATGGCTTTGAACTGCACTAATTCTGAGGAGGAAAAAGGTTCTGAGTAAGGCAGAACCATTTCCCCTCACTTTTCAGGCCATTAGTCAGCACCTCGATGGTTTAATAATAAGCAAAACAATTCGAAAGGGTTTGGATTGTATGGACGAAGTTTCCTTCCAAACAGAAAGAAACAGAATCTATTTGGAGTAGTTTTCTTCTTTTATAAGTGAACTCTGACTTTGGAGGTTAATTTTGATGGGATTCTTTTTTATTTAAGTTAAAGAAAACAGGTCAGGGATGCAGATATTGACAACAAAAGAATATCAGCATTAAGAAAAACTATATGAACAGTTTTTTAAAAAGCAGGTAGTATTTCAATCCGACTAATCTAATTACTTTATAATAATGGTGCCAAAGGAGAGGGATGCCTATCCTTAGGGTGGATAGGTAAAATCCTAATAAATTAGTTTGGTAATTCATTAATGATGCCAAAATATTAGAAAAATTAAATTGGATAGCATGGATTTACTCCTTTTAGATATAGTCTAACTCCAAAGTACTTCTGCTGCTGCATAATGTAAAAAAATAAATAAAAAAAATAAGAAAAAGAAAATTCAGATATATCTATTTCTATCCCAGATTTCAGAGTATACGGAGATTACAGGCTGAGAAACTTTTCCCAACTTCTACTTCTACTAGCAAATCTGGAGACTTTCATGAAACATGAAAACAAAGTGCAGTTTGAAACACCAAGGTTTTCATTACTTTTTCTTAAGTCTCTTCAAAAAGAACAAGGGTGGGGAAGAGGGTAGGAGAGACAGGGTTCAGGCGTGGGGAGGGGATATGGCGCCACAATTATTAATCACATTAAAAACTAAGCATGCCAACATCTTGGAGCTAAAACAACCAGCAAAATCACCACGTTCAGACTCAGATTGGCTAACTATCTATCCCAGCATTCTCTTGGGACAGCGGTTTGCCCTAGGCTCTACCACAAGCTCGGTGAAGTACAGCCTCAATTACTAGAGCGTGCAGCCACAACGACCTGGTATTACGGAAACAGTCAGTCACCACTTGAGTTAACATTCCATACCCTAACGACTGGCCCCTCCCCAGCCCAAGGAAATAGTAAATCTTGCCCACCCTAGCCCTGGCCCACACCACAATGTTAATAATTATAACAAGCAGTAACCCATCTGTTATATCAGAGAAGGGAACAGAGACTCCACTGAGAGATTTAGAGTGAGATGTTAACATTTCTTCAGCTGACTGCACAAACAAACAAACAAAAAAAAAAAAAAAAAAAAAAAAAAAAAGAGGAGAAATAATTCATTTGGAGATATGAAGTCATGAAATAGCTGATGTGTATTGCTTTTAACCATGCACTGATGCAAAACTGAAGCAACCATTAATAATAAAAATTTAAAAGGACATATGTATTTACACACAATCAGACCTGTTTGATCTGAAGCAGTTTGCAGAGTCTATCTGTGTATGATTTGAAATAAAACAAAAAATGGGGATTAGCATGGCCACAGCACACCCTAATGTAGGAGGGCACACACAGACAGCTTTTAGAAACTCTGATAGCTGGATAAATTTGGCATGGCTAAGCCTGATGCAAATATCTATATGCCCCTTTTAAAAGAATTACTTTTTTCTTCCTTTGTAATTAATTTCTGAGTGACTCCCAGTGTTCTAAATTGGGACAGCCCAATGCTACACCATTCCTGGTTCAACCTTCCTGACCCTGCCAACATAATTCAGTCTTGACCCGCAGCACTTACTTGTATGCTTGCCCTCTGTCGACACCCTTGAGTGTGATCAACAGTGATCCGAAAAATATTTCCTGTATTTAAGAATTATGTCGTTTCACAGATCTGTAACAAATCCCTGACTTTGACTTTCAGCTTTTTCAAAGGAAAATGATGTTACCTTTAAGATCCTTGTCCATAACTTTTGACATTGTCAAAATAAGGTCACAGTTTTCCATGGTTCAATGTCACTACCTAGGGATTTTCCACTCCACTCTGAATCAATTTTATCACCTAATTAACTTTAAAGTTGCCACAGTGACCACAGGATTTTCCTGCAATTCTGTAGCTGTGTTCTGAAGTAGGACAAAATGGATGAGTTCTATGTGTCATCCTTCCTATAGTTGACCTGTATCGCATATTTATTAATCTCATACTGCAGCTTTCCCCTTGTCTTGATTTTAACCTAATCGTTTATTCTTTTTTTGTTTTTCTTTTACATTAAAACAGGACTTTGGTGAGCATGTGATGTCAAGACACCTTCTTTCTACCTGGAAGACAATGACATTATGTGACACTGAGAAGAGTGTGTAAATCAAGACCAGCAGACAGAAATGAAAGCTTTTTACCTCTATGTAGTGTAAAGCTCCAAAATCTATAAAAACTGGCAGACCAGGGTCTGGTATAATGTAACTAAGGAGCAACCTGAGTGTGGGTGTAAAGAAGAGGCGTGCTAAGGGTAAAATAACTACAGCAGAGCAGAGATCTACCAACTAGCCTGGGTTTAAGGCTGTGCCTCTGGAATTGGATCACTTTATTGTCTCTAGATGGTTCGAACTCCTTCCTTTTCCAGTCCTCCCTTCCCACCACAGCTGAGAACCACTGCTCTATTCGGAACTTACATGAGGGGCTCTTTAGGAGCTGTTAGAATCATTATTCGGCAATATGGTACTTTTGATTAAGTGTGAATAACACAGACCTGAACACAAAAACCATTATAATAATGGTAACATTGTTACTGCTTTTGCTTGCGAGACCTATCTATTTTGAAAAGTAGTTATGAAAAATTTTAAAGGAAAAGTGTTTAAATTTTATATTCTTATTATTTAATATTGGGTAGGAGAAAAATTGTTATGATCAATGTAGTATCTTCCACTTATTATTTCTGTGAAAGATTAGAGATGATCTTAGACAGGTCCTTACTGAATGAAACTTTTCAAACACTACTATTCCATATCACCCCAAATTAGTTCTATCCAAAATCTTACTGGGTAGCCACATATTTAAATAAACTAACTGGATTGTAAAAAGCCATTAACTGTTTTCTTCTTCCTAGCACCCAGCTATGAGTAAACCTTCTAAGAGTGCATTATTATCCAAATGAACTCACTGTCCTTCAAGATGAAAGGAAAAGAGGGTAAAGGAAACACACCTCAATTTTAGAGTTCCAGTTTTCAAAGCAACTTTGAACTTATATATCAGCACAGTCCAATTACTACTCTAATTTCAGGTCCCAATCTGGGATTCAGGAGTCCTATTTGCACAGAGTTCTACTTCCTCCCTTTTCTCATTTCTACCACAGTAGTAAGAAAATGTCTCTGACTACTAAAATCTACAAATATAAAAGACCACTTTAAACACCATGGATAAATGTGACTGAGAAACTAAAAGAGGTGGCAGTGATGGGACAGTGCACATAACACGCCTGGTGCGGATATGTGACCATGGGACAAGAGCACTTGATTTTGGAGGAAGTGCCATTGGGTGTGAAACTCGACTGTGTGCACTGCTGCAGCAGCAGGGTTCAGATCACACGCTCACAAGTCTTGACTGTCCAAAAAAGCCTCTGTTCCCATCTCTAACGTGGAGCTGGAATGGTTAGTATAATTCAATTTTTTCACTGCAATCCACAATCTGATTGATTGGCAGGTCACACTTGGCACTCCTACCTGAGGTATTTTAGCGCTAATGATTGGTTCCTGTAAGACTATTCTATAACAGAACACAGGAAGAGCAGTTCAAAAACACAGCTGTGGAAGGAAAACAATCATACAAAAAGCCCACTAAGGGGCCCACCAGCCTTTTCTTTCCTTTGGATGCAAGCATGCTTTTCACAGAATGAGCATTAGAAGCAGTTTGTTATCCCATTTAAAAAGTGAATTAGGGTGAACTATGCCTTTTCTATGGTCAAAAAAAGAGGGGGATGGCAGGGTGGACACATCACCTGTCTTGCCCCATTCCCAAGTTCTATCACAGTGGAGCTCTTTACAAATTATGGACACAGTTGCTAGATCAGTTCTCCAGAGAGGAATGTACCATACAATAAATAGAAAGGAAGAAAATGTCTAGCAAGGATCACTGTCCAAGAACAGAACAGAGACAGGGATTTAAAAAACCTCTACCATTAAAAATCAAAATGAATATAACTAGAACAAAACCAGCAACTTAAACCTTCTCCCTTGTGTCTTTCCTTCAAGCTCTGGTTCAGTGCACTTTACTAGATAAACCTGCCACTGTCCACTGCCTGTTTTCAATCTGCATTTCTGAGGAAACAACAACTCAACTTATCCTGATAGAATCCCACAGATGGGAAAATGGACAAAGAGAAGAAGAACCCACTCAAGGTAAAACAAAAGGTTTTTTGTTTTGTTTTGTTTTTAATAAGCATCCTTTTGCTCCCTCACATATTGGAATAGGGACTATAAAGTTTTAAAATCTGTAATTATATTTAGGTCTAGCTCAACAGTTACCTAATAATGTATTCTTGTTTTTCATTAGTGGGCTCAGATACTATTTCAGCACTAGTCACTGACTTTTGTCTCTAAATAACTCTGCTTTAAGGTAGGAACTAAGAAATGATAACAACATAACTGTTAATTCCTTTCATCACAAGGGACCACTAGTCAGTCAGTCTGTCTGTCTATAGGCAAGATCACTGAATTAATTCTGTTTAGCTTGACAAAGTAATCCAGATAGATTAAAAAAAAATTCAAGAGTGTTTTCTGGATAGGTACAGAAAAACCATCTCTCTCTTAATAAAAATCATACATTGTGGACTAAGAAAAGGAGAGAATGGTAAACAAATATTTGTTTAGTTGACTTACCAAGGTGCTAGTACGCAAATCTTAATAAGATGGAAATAGGCCATACTTTAAAACCCCCCAAATAAGGATGATATTAGAGGGGAGGGAAAAAACTCAATTTAAGAAACAATCCAAATGGATTAAAATGTTTGCTCTAAAAGACCAGATTTCAAAGAAAACTCAGATAACATCAAGATGAATTTCATGAGAATATGAATACCAATGTATATGGGAGATGTACATGCTCAGATCATATGTAAATATGTATTATACTGAATGTGTAATTTGGTGTAAAATTGGATATATTTTCCCAACTCTCAAGTCTCACTGTGAGCATGAGGAAAAAGATATCTTTCATCACTTCTTGGAAACAATCTGAGGAAAGAGGTTGACTCTGAAGTACAAAGAGAGATAATGAAATATGGATTATCTGGGTTTTATGCTCTGCTATACAAGTGATTTGTGTAATTACGGGTAATTCACAATCTCTCTAAACTATATCTAAGAAGTGAGAGGTTGGATCAAATCATGGCTAAGGTTGCTTTAAATATTTCTTAAATCCAGGCATACTTTGAAGGCTTACTCTAAGCAGCATAGGAGTATACAGTTACCTGCACAGATTGATTATCCTAGCTCTACTTCCTGTAATACAGAGTCTCTAAGTGATTTCTGAAAGTACATTAACTTTTTTAGAATGCCAGAGAATCTCCGGCAGACTGTGGAAAGAGTTCACTAAAATAGATCCCCTTAGTGATATTAGGAGCTAAGGCAGTAGGGGGAGGGGGTGTGTGTGTGTGTGGAAGGGGCTGGGGGAGCATTTCCAGACAATTCTAACCCATTCCCACAGAATAATTTCATGCCGAGAAGCTTTTCTTATAAAATTGTTTCTTAATGACTTGGGTGGTTAGAACAAGCTTGCTTTCAGAAAAAGATCATTTGGTGAGGTCCCAATAAAAGACTTCAAAACTCAAACTTTCACTCTTTGTCACTTAGATCACTTTGACCATATTTTAAATAAAACGTGACAAAACAAAAAACTTTAGCTACATGTAAATGTGGCTGATAGATTCAACAAATCTTACATGATAATTATTTTCCCCTAGACAATTCTTAAGAAAAGAGATTTGCTGGTTTGTGAACCTTTTAATAAAGAAAAGCTTTAAGCACTGAATATGTGGCATCTTCTTACTATTATCCATTGCTAACTGGCATCAGTTCCTTATTTCACTTTCATAGGATAACACTCTTGAAGTATGTAAAATAGGAAAACACAGAGCTCAGAAAGCTTATTGCCACTACATAAACCAAAGCTAGAATGATCTAAAGAGAGATGTGAAATGAGAAGAAAAGCAGAAAAGGGAAAAAGTTGGTTTAAGGCTAAGCTAGTCCTGTTACTTATGTATGCAAATGATACGGACAGTAATAAAAAGACTTTAAACCTGCTGATCATCTCACAAATAAAATTAGTGGTGCACAGAACATCTGTGGGTATAGGGAATGGAAAAGAATATGTCCAGTAGACTGACCCCAGCAATGATCAGGAAACCCAAAGGCTTAGTTTTTGCACCCAGGGGCAAGCGCAGTGGCAGAGAAGCATGCTTGCATTCTTAAATATATAAATATATATATCCACAAGGAAAAAGAAAAAGGAAATTAAATAAATTATATTTTAAAAAAACCAAACCAAACCAAAGAAACAGAAAAAAAAAGGCTGGCTTGTCAGGGGATGGGGTTGAGAAGGCCCCGGTGTGTGTACTTACATAGAGGTCAGCACCGTAAAATCCGTCCTGGTAAACCACACTGCAGAAAATCCACACAAAAACAAAAACAAAAACAAAAACAAAAACAAAAAAAAAACAACAAAAGAACAGAAACACATTCCGGTTATTGAGGACGGCAGCATGCACATGCGCTCAACACAGGCAGGTGATGTATGAATACATGACCTGGGCTTCAGGGCCAGAACAAGTCAGTTAGGAAATGTGAAGGTGCACACGCACGTTATACAGCTCCAGGACATGCGAGGAGAGGGAAAGGGATGCAAAACTGGAATAATTACCTAGATTTTGACAATTAAGATTAAAACAGTAAAATGCACTTCGAGAAGGGCCTAATATAGCTATCTGGTGGACTGGAAACATCATTTTTGTATTTGGAGCATTTTTAAAAATAAGCTTGCACTAGGAAGAGGTTTTTCTTTAAAGAGCTTAAAAGGGGGGTGGGGTAGGGGAGGGTAGGTTGCACACGAAAATAAGAAAGAACCCAAAGAATTTCATTAGGGTAGGGCAGGACCTGTATGTGAAGTGTGTTTCAAAATTATATTTATTATTTTGTTTTCAGTTTCATAGCAATATGAAAATTTTTTGATATCCATACATCACCTGCTTTTTACCCTGCACATTAGACATGCGATAAGATTTGGCTGATCACACAAGCATGCAAAGTATTATTATTCAGCATTTTAAGAACCAATGCAACACCTCGGAAAAACAAGTCAATCAATTCTGACCAAAGTAAACAGAGAAATGTAATTTAAAACAAAAACAAAAACAAAAACACAACCAAAAATACCCACAATGCATTGCTTTCACAAGCAGAGATAATGAGCTATAGGTTAAGGTGATTGGTTCAAGGTCTAAGAATTGAAAGGTGCAGTGGGGATCCCAGATAGTAACAATATAATCCAGAGTGGGAAGGAGTAACTAGATTTTAAGGATTCTTTTTGATCAAGTAATGAGTATTCATGGAATTCTGAAAAATGCAATTGATAACTGAATTTCTGGGTATGCCCAAGGGGCATCCTATCTATTTAAAAGAATAAAACTGAGAAGGCAGTTGGTTAGGAATAGAAGGATATATTTTCTTGTTTAGAAAATTAACTTGCACCCAACAAACAATGCCTGACTTTTCTTGTTTTTTTAAAAATCTGGAACAACACTATACTAATATACTTAAAATACAAATTTCAACCTTTGAGGTGTTTTTGTGTATACAGACTTTCCTCAAAACATTATTTTGGGACCAAAAGACATGGAAGTGCAGTAGAGATAAAAGAAAAAAATTACTTCTTCATATCTATTAAATCGAGATTTGGCTATTTTAAATTAGAGGATCTATTTATCATCTTTCCAACTAAACAAGTTGGAAATTTTCACCACTACTTTCTCTGTTACCATAAGCATGCTAGAAGTAAGATCATCACATCCTACTTTTTAAAAACTCAAATACAAAATAACTTGACTCATAGGTAGCTTGAGTTTCTGGAGTCTATTCTCAATGGCATTTAGTTGCGTTTATAGGATAGTATGGTCACACTTTGCAATGCTCCAAATGTGTTGTGCCTTTGCAGGACACAACAGGGAACTTAAACTTGTCTTTGAGTTTCAGTTAGCTAGATTCTAGCCACTTTCATTGTCTCTAATTGCAACTCAAGTCTGATATGAGAAAGAAATCTGCCTCTAAATTGTGTTTTAGTAAAAAGGAGACTTGCTCAAGAGAAGGTTGATAAAATGCAAAGCATTGAGGCCAAGTGGTGATTAATTAGCCTTCAACTATTTCAGTCAGGGGATACAGGTAAAGATAAAAAAACATACCTTCTTTAGATTAGAGTGGTGGCATTAAAAACATGAATAAATTTTACCCTAAATTCCATCACTCACTGGAAACATTCACCTAAGTTCTAGAAGAATCCCAATATTCCCTATATTAAATTCTACAGGAGGCTACAACACAATGATTAATGATGAAATTAGTTTACTAAGCTGATGAGCAATTCTAGGCCATTCCCCATAAAATACTGGACTTATTCCTTGCCATCTTCCAAGTAAACAGGTGGTTTAGTTAATAAAAAAAGAAAACATGGGAAATTAGTGTTCAATGTAATGAACAGAAATTGATGTAACTGGACAAAAAGATAAAAATACCTTTGAACAAATCTATACCTGACACAGACTTGGTAGAGCATGGGCTCTCAAGTTTGGCCAATATACTGAAATGACCTATATTGAATAGGAATGAATTCAACCACTTTATAAATAACTCAAGAATGTTACAAAATAAAGAAATCCCATGTTTCTGGTGAGCAGTTCTCTTTGCAAACATGACAGTAAAGTCTCTTGGATTGAAATGGAAGATGCTTCATGAACAATTTTCCTAGTATGCAGAACTTCCAAAAGGTTCATTTTTGGTTCACTTATTTCTCGATGAAACAATACTGCATCTTTATTCATTTCTTTAAAGAGATGTCAGAGGTTGAAGGTCAAAGGTCAGGTTGAGAGAAAGAAGTATAAAATTAAAAGTAAGTAATGGCAGAAGATGGAGATGATGGAATGCATGGGATTTAAACATCTATAAACTGCAAACAAAAGTTAACTTCTGAAGTGGCTCCCTTTCAGTGGCTTTTGGAGTCTGCCCATTTCAATATGCATACTTCCCTTGTCTAATAAAAATGCTTTAATTCTGTGAAATGGAGGACCCCTGAATGGTATGCCCATTTGGTTTATGAATGGATGCTGAATTAGTTCACCTCATGGTTAGGCCAATTTTGCTGCCAGAAAAGGACCTACAAAGGAGGCTTTTTCTCTTTATAGTTTAACTAAGTAGCAGCTAATAGGCTTCTTTGATGCTATGTTGATTCCTAAGAATCTGGAAAAAAAAAAAGAACTGTCATTGGCAGAGAAAAGATGAAAAAGACAAATGCCACATCCTTGAAGAGCGAAAGTCCTTGGTACAACTGATTTGTAAAAATCCACTCTAAAAATATGCATTTTAGGCTCTGACATTGAGAAACAACTACAAACAAAACCTATCTTCACTCCTTCTCCCCCATTTAATAGCAAAGGATTTATTTGTTGCTATGGAATCATTCCACTGCATGAGACACCCTCCATACAAAAATCAAAGGATGAAGGATGCTCAGCTATATTAGTTGTTTACCATCACTCAGAAGCCAACTGCAGTTTAATTCGTCCTACTTCTCCCTTTCTCCCTTGATTCAATTGGACTTGGTTCATCTTTGAATTAACCACTTTTAATCCGTTTCCTACAAAGAAAGCAAATCCATTGTGGGTAACTAGCTCTGCTGCTCACCACCCAGGCAGTGAAACCAAAGCGGGTGTGTGTGGGGGGGCATATGTGAGAGCCTCCGCCCCAACATGGTAGTAATAAGGGGGTGAACACAGCAGATGCAGTCTTATACTACAATCTCGAGTCCTATTTTGGTTCTCTGCAGTAGTGTTAATCCATATTCATGCGATGCTGAGTGAACTCCATGCCAACACACTGCTAGTAAACACAAGACGGTTGTGGCTACCGTCTTAGGTCACTACCATGAAGGCTTTAGGTTACCAAAATGAAGATTTGTATAAAAAATTGACATTTTGTTACATTCTGATGATGGCATATTTTGGTTCTTACCATCTAATCTGTTATTTTGCAAATATTCACTGCATGTCTACTGTGTGGCACGGCAACGTGCAAGAAGTCATGACAGGGCTGTGGTATTCTTTATTTGTCCATTTACTTATTTGGAAATGTACCTGATTTTGGAATTGGATGCTTACCCTGGATAGGCGGGGATGGCTGTTGGAGGTACCGCTCGGACTGCACCATATACTGTCCGCCCTCTACCCCTCAGATGAGCTCCTCTGAAAGCAGCTGCCGTGGTGGCTGCAGCTGGGTAAGGGAAGCCAGGAACTAAAGGGAGACCCAAAATAGGACAGAAATTTCAACTTTTATTCAACAGCAGCTGAACAGTCACAACTTGATTACAACCAATTATAGAAAAGATGTATGCTACATCTTTCCTAATACACATATTATTCAATTATAACTTGTGTCTCTGAGTGAGAAAGAAATGGAGAGACCTAACATGCAAAAATCTTATGTTCCCATGTCTCATTCATCAAAATTTTTGAGAGTTTTCTCTGCAACTTCTCAATTTTGGCATTACAATGTAATATGATGAGAAATTGGTCAAGTAGCCATGAGAACTACTGCCATAAGAAATAAGACTTTTCATTTCTCTGGGCACTTAAATCAGTTCAATATAAACTCTTTAACTGGTCGATTATTAACCTTGTTTCCAAACATTATTATGTGCATGTATTATTTCTCAAAATAATATGCTTTATTTTTGCATGATATCAACTCCCAAGGTACCTTTATCTAAAAAACTTTAATCCAGAAATGTAAGGTGACAAGAAACTATTCCTCTCTTGTAGCTTTTATTCTTTAAAGAGGCAAACATTTTCTAAGGGTCTATTTTAAGTGTGCCATTCTCTGGAAAGCACACAGAGACAATGATTCCATATCCATTGAACCCTGTTTAACTATCCCTCTTACTGGAGCAAAATGGCTCAGGTCAAAATAACTTTAAAGACAGCAACAAAGCTGAGAACAAGTCAGTAATACTGCAGTTACTGTATTCCACTACAGGGCCCAAGGCTGACTTACAGAGAACATGTATAATACAATGTATACCACATATTTACTCTTTTTGTTTTCTTTATTATCAAGTATATAGACTAAAAATGTTCTTCACATGCCCTTACCCACTCTGCCTTTTCCAATTATTTTTGCTTTGTGGCAATCTTAACATTTGGTTAGGAAGATTCTAGAATAGGCTAAGCAAAACAGGGCACTGTGCTGGTATTAAGCCCTCCTGAGAAGTCTCCTTTTTAGTGTGCATTATACCAGGGGAAAAAAAAAAAAAGCCAAAGCATCACTGTTCACGCACAATAGTAAAAAATCCATGTCAGGTCAACATAGGCTACTTACTGATTAAAGGAATGTAAGTGTTAATACCCCCTCTTCCTGATAGGGGCACTGCTGCTTCATTGCCTAGGGAGACATCTGCTTGAAAGCTGGAGGCTGATTACATTAAAAAAATTTACAAAAATGCAAAAAGGTTATAAAGGAATAGCAAATTGAAAAACAATACATGTTATTACAGTTAAATATCACAAATAGAAACTTTAAATACTACCTGCATATAACTCAGGGCCATATACAGCGCCAACTACTGGGCTTAATTTCCAACCTGAAACACAAGAGAGGAGAGTGGGCATTTTAAGTCTACATCAGGAATATAGGAAAAGGGAGTGATCAATTCATGTGCAAGTTGGGCTTCAGACATCTCTGAGCTTATTTTTACCCGTTACCAACTTCTTTTAAAAATGGCAGCTGGGGGTTTATATGAGAGGGTGATGACATTTCTAGATCTTGATGGTCTTTAACAGGACTAGCACTATGAAAAGAGAATGAAGGGCAGAAGGTGGAAGGGGATGGCAGGGTCAGAGAAAGAGAGAGAGGAATTATCTTTTTTTAGTTTAGGAAAAGAAACAAAAGCAGAATATATGTCATTCTGTATCACACTGTCATGCAATTTCTTATATATCATCGTAACAGTGTTTACTACTCTAGTTGTTATATAAAGATATCCTTTGACTGAATTCAAATTTGGCCTGGATCTTTGACTCCAAGTTCAAGGATACCATGCTGGTATTCTGGGTAAACTGAAATCCCCTTTTATTGGGATTTACATTGGGGTTTAACAGTTAAAATTACCCAGTCAACAAGAAAAGACACACAATGATAAAATTCAAGGTACATTTCTAATTTCAGTGTATGTCTTCTGAGGTTTTAATTTATGATGAACATTGTTTAATTAGACTTTTTAGCTAACAAAGGAAACTAGAGTGCTGTTGAACATTAGCTTAAATATTTACATATTTTAACAATTTCCGAGCATTATGTTTGATGTCAATTTTACTTCTTCTTCCCTATTTTTCATATTTATAGGAAAACGCCAGCCAAAAAAAAAAAGAAAATGAAAAAGAAAAATGTACTACTGCCCACTGATAGCTAATAAGTAGAAATCCATATGAAAACTTTAATTAATAAATATCTACTGAAGTTCATACATAAGCAAACATGCCTTAATTATTTTTCTGAGAGAATGGCTCTTTGTTTTACCTCTTTTATATTTCTAAAGTACCTAGCATTTTGTCACTGCCACTCTATAAATATATGAGTGGAAAGAAGAAAAGGCCAATTCTATTGAAATTACCAGATTTAAATGGCTGTAAACAAAGACACTCTGAATCAACCCAATTTCCCATCCATTATTTTATGTACTCACGATGGTGATGTCTGTTCATGATTATAAATACATACAATTTTGGCAAATTCTGGGTTCAAATCTTACTTGAATTGTAAGAGCAGAAATATTCTGCAATGTCAGAAAAATCACGTGATTTCAACCAACATAAAATAAAATGCTGACTGAGAATTCACCTGGCACACTCTACTCAGCAATGACAGGTTTCTAAAGTTTGGCTCCTTTAGGCTTGAATATTAATTTGGAATAATATCCAAGATGATGTTTTTCCTTCCTACCAATGGTACTATTTCCTGACCATTCCCTTTAAATTGGTATAGTGGATGCACACTGACTTGTTGTTAATAATACCCTGAATATGTTTAGCTTTGTACAATTTACAATATATTTTCATTAAGTCATTTGACCCCCACAAAACCCAAAGAAGGAGATAAGATAGGTACCATCTCTGCAAACTTGGGTAAGTACTACAACTTCTCTGGGCCTTGTTTCCCAAATAATAACTGAGAGGGTTGGGTTTTCATGACCTCTAAAGAGCACTCTGCTGCTAAAATTCTGTGACCTCCAATTTATAGATATGAAAACAGAAATCAGACAAGTTAAGAAATTGGCATACTGCCACAGAATAAAATGAAGAATCAAATCTAGAAGTAGAATTTCTGTCTTTGAAATCCCAGTAAGAGGCTCTTTCTGCCAAACCATTTTCCTTAGATCTAAAAGAAATTTAACATACACTGCCTCTTCTTCCTATTTTGTTTATATTGGGATTTTATCAAAATCACAGAAACTTCTGTTTTGGTAAAAGCACGGAAAGGAAGAAAACGAGAAAAGTAGGAGTGATGGTATCACATGATATACCACTGATAAAATAGGCAGAGAAAATGCAAACTATGCTGGTAAACTTGTATCATCTATTTGAAAAGCTGGGCTAAATATATCTAATCAAAAATTTGTAGGATATACTCAATTATAATGTACTTCTATTTGATTTATTAAGACATTACCGGCATATACTACCACACTAAATCATGGTGTTTTCAAACTTTTAAAAAACAGGAGAAACTCTCCTTTTTGTTCTAGATAAAATCTTATGCAGACCCCTATATATACAACAGAGAATGTGAAGTAGTTCAGACTGAAGCAGAGCTAGAGGCCTCAGGACTCAATCTATTTGCCTTCCTTTCCACCCTCTGACTCTGAGGAACACAGTTTGCAAAACCACTGTTTCAGTACAGATTAAAATTATATTCTTCCTTGACAACCAGCAAGATGGCAGCAGAATAAGGAGCTCCTAGAGTCAGCTCGTGCTACAGGGCAGTTAGTAATTACCCAGAGCTATCTACAGCACCTGTTTAGGGGCTCCAGGAGACCAGAAGAGTATCCTGCAACATCCTTGAAAGAATGGGAGGAGGAGACTGCCCATCTGCAGAGAAGATTTGTAAGTGGAGCACTCCATGCCCCGGAGGCCGGTGTCCATCCTCCACTGGCGCCTTGAGAGCTACTCCGTGGCTGGCATTGTAAGCTCCACTTCCCAAAAACAGAGGAGGAAGAGACGGTTGGGCACCAACTTCAGCTCATGATTAGTAAATTTTGCTGGCTAAAGTATAATCCTAAGAACAGCTAAAATTGAACCAGTCCAAGTGCGAAAGAGGTTGGTAGCTGCTATTTTTAACCCCGCCCCTGGCACGAGGGAAGCCGGGGTTAACTGAAAACCACAGTGCTCACAGGGACTGGCTTTTCTCCATTCAGTTCAGATTGCAGCTCTAGCCTAAGCCCCAGCCCCACCTCCAGCAGGGAGGAACCTGGGGGGACCTGTGCCAGCCTCTTCTGTAACTGCAGGTACATTCAGCTGGCACAGACTGAATAGTCGGAATTCTATGGGGCAACTGCAGTCATTCTGGATTCACATGGCATAGATTGCTGCCCATACCTGCAGCTCCATACCTGCCCCCAGCAAGGGAGAAAGGGGCTTGAAGCTTCACCAGTCTCTCTGAGCAACTACAGTCTAGGACTGCACGACTTGGATTATTACACATGGCTGTGGCTCTGTCCCTATCCCTGGCAAAGAAGAAAATTGGGAGAAGCTTCATTGGTCCCCAGGACAATGAGGGCAGCTTGAGGCTCCCACCTTACAGCACCAACTACATCCTTGGCTCCCACTACACAACCAGCAAGGCAGAAAGGGCAAGAAAGCCCTAAACTAAAGAGAGAAACTGCACCCAGAATAAATACATCTAGTAAGCCAGATGCTAAGACACCAAAAAAATTACAATCCACACCAAGAAACAGGAAGATATGGCCTAGTTAAAGGAACAAGATAAGCCTCTAGATGACATAAAGGAGTTGAGACACTTAATGACAGATGTTCAAACAAATATCCTTAATAAATTCAATGAGATGGTTAAAGAGATTAAGGATATTAAGAAGATACTGGGGGAAACTGATGTGGTTCAAGTGACTGGGCTCCCGTCTACCATATAGGAGGTCCAGGGTTCCATTTCCGGGGCCTCCTGGTGAAAAGCAAGCTGGCTTGTGCAAAGAGCTGGCCCTCGTGGAGTACTGGCCCCCACGGGAGTGCTGGCCCCCACAGGAATGCTGGCCCACGCAGGAGTGCTGGCCCGCGTGGAGAGCTGGCGCAAGAGGACGCAATAAAAAGAAGACACAGAAGTGAGACAATAGGAGATGCGGCCCAGCAGGGAGCTGAGGTGGTACAAGAGATTCAACCCCTCTCTCCACTCCGGAAGATCCCAGATGATATCCTATCCCAGGATAGGTTCCCAGTGCCGCCTAAACAGAAGACAAGCAGACACAGAAGAACACACAGAGAGCAGACAGTGAGTGCAAAACAACGGGGGGTGGATGGGTGGGGATAAATAAATCTTAAAAAAAGATGACACTGGATGAGAACAAAGAAGAATTTGAAAGCATACATAGAAAAAAAACAGCAGATCTTATGGGAATGAAAAGCACAATAAATGAAATTAAAAGTATAATGGGGGAAGTGGGTGTGGCTCAGTGGATAGAGCCCCCGTTTACCATATGGGACGGTGCGGTGGGCTGATGCAGCAACCTCACAGCAGGAAGCGGGTGTGATGCAATGGATAGAGCACCCGTTTACCATATGAGAGGTCCCGGGTTCGCTTCCGGGTGCCTCCTTGTGAGGGCAGGCCAGCTCGCGCAGTGCCGTGGGCTGATGCGGCAAGACCTCACAGCAAGGGGGAGATAAGCAGACACAGAAAAGACACGCAGCGAATGGACACAGCAGCACAAGCAGCAAGGGGGGGGGATAAATAAATAAAATAAATAAATCTTTAAAAAAAAAAAAGTATAATGGAATCACATAATAGCAGATTTGAGAAGGCAGAAGAAAGGAATGGTGAGCTTGAAGAAATGGTCTTCAAAAGTGAACATACAAAAGAACAGATGAAGAAAAGAATGGGAAAAATGGAACAAGGTCTCAGGGAACTAAACGACAGCAAGAGACTACACCCAAAGAGAGAAACTGCACCCAGAATAAATACGTGTTATGGGTGTCTCAGAAGGAGAAGGGAAAAGGGGCAGAAGGAATAATGGTAGAAAATTTCCCAACCCTATTGAAGGACATAGATATCTGTGTCCAAGAAGCACAACGTACCCCCATCTGAATAAATCCAAACAGACCAACTCCGAGGCACATACTAATCAGAATGTCAAATGCTAAAAACAAAGAGAGAATTCTGAGAGCTGCAAGAGAAAAGCAATGCATAACATATAAGGGATACCCAATAAGATTAAGTGCCGACTTCTCATTACAAACCATGGCGGCAAGATGACAGTGGAATGATATATTTAAGATACCGCAAAAGAAAAACTTCCAGCCAAGAATCTTATATCTGGCAAGATTGTCTTTCAAAAAAGAGGGCAAGTTTAGAATATTCACAGACAAACAGAAACTGAGAGTTTGTGTACCCGTTGGCCAATTTAATGTAATTATAAATTCCAAAAATATAATTGGATCATGCTTGTAAACTGATCTGTTAATCTGGGCATGATTAAGTTATGATTAGGGCGTTGACTGGGCCATGTCAGTAGGGCGTTGAGCCCCACCCCTTGGTGGGTGGGGAATCAAATATAAAAGGCATGGCAAGAACAGAGTTGAAGCAGTTTTTGAGAAGCAATTTTGATATTAGAGAGAAGGCCCCAGGAGAAGAGAAGCAAGCCATTCGCCTGATAGTCTACAGCTGACCTTGTGAAGGAACCAAAGGAGCTAAGCCCGGAGAGAGAAACGCAGCCCTAGGAAGAGAAGAACCCAAGAAGCCTGAACCCTGGCAAACGTGGGCAACTGTCTTGCCCCAACACGTGGCAATGGACTTTGGTGAGAAAAGAAACTTAACGCTTTATGGCCTGGTATCTGTGGACTTCTACCCCAAATAAATACCCTTTATAAAGACCAACCCATTTTTGGTATTTCACATTAGCACCCCTTTGGCTGAGTAATAGTTTGTAACCAAAAGACCGGCTTTGCAGGAAATACTAAAAGGTGTGCTACAGTCTGAAAAGAAAAGACAGAAGAGAGAAGCTTGGAAGAGCGTCTAGAAATGAAGATTATATCAGTAAAAGTAACTAAAAGCCTCAAAAGAGCAGTGAAAATAAAATATGACAGATAAAACCCAAAGGTAAAAATGGGTGAAATAAGAACTGCCTTTACAGTAATGATATTGAATGTTAATGGATTAAACTTCAATCAAAAGACACAGACAAGGAGAATGGATAAGAAAATATGAGCCACCTATATGCTGTCTACAAGAGATTCACCTTAAACCCAAGGATACCAATAGACAGAAAATGAAAGGCTGAAAAAGATATTCCACCCATACAGTAACAAACAAACAAACAAACAAAACAACAAAAGCTGGAGTAGCTATACTTATATCAGATAAAACAGGCATATGATATAAGACACTAGTAATATAGTAATGCGCAATATGAGGAAGAAGTCAGGAAAAAAATTTCCATTTACAAAAGTGTCTAAAAGAACCAAATATTTAGGAATAAACTTAACCAACAATGTAAAGCACTTGTACTCGGAAAACTACAACTCATTGTTAAAAGAAATAAAAAAAGACATAAATAATTAGAAGAATATTCCATGCTCATGGATTGGAAGACTAAATATCATTAAGATGTCCTTCTACCCAAATTGATATACAGATTCATATTCAAACCCAATAAAAATTCCACCAGCATTTAAAAAAATAAATGGTAAACACAATTATCAAATTTGTTTGGAAGGGTAAGGGGTCCTGAATAGCCAGAAACATCTTGAAAAGGAAAAGCGAAGTTGGAGGACTCTCATTTCCGGACTTTAAATTATATTACCTAGCTACAGTGGTAAAAATAGCATGGTACTGACATAAAGGCAGACACATAGACCAATGGAACTGGATTGATGGTTCAGAAACAGACCCTCACATGTATGGTCAAGTGATTTTTAACTAGCCTGGTAAACCCACTCAGCTAGGGCAGAACAGTCCATTCATCAAATGGTGCTGGGACAATGATATCCATAGCCAAAAGAAGGAAAGAGGACCCCTATGTCACACCTTATACAAAAAGCAACTCAAAATGGATCAAAAACCTAAATATAAAAGAACCATAAAGCTTCTAGAAGAAAATGTAGGAAAACGTTTTCAAGGTGGTAGGTGGTGGATTCTTAAATGAGATAAGAGGAGGACTGAGATGGACTACTGATGTTTAACGTATGTAGAAGTTTAAATTAACTGTACTGTAAAAGTATGGAAATGTATAGAGTTGATGGTAACACAATATAGTGAGTAACAGCTGGTTTATAAATGGGAATGTGGCTGAAAAGGGTAGTCTAGGGATGTAAATGCCAATTGAAAGAAAGCTAGAGAATAATCTAGGGACTGAATAACACAGTAAACCCAGAGGTAGATGAGAGTTGTGGTTGATGGTACAGATGCAAGAGAGTACTTTGTGAGCTCAAGCAGATGTAAGTCACTATTGCAGGGTGGTGGGAATGTGGAGAAAATACAACTGGAAAAATACAACTGGAGTGACCTATGGACTGTGGTTTACAGGTGTAACAGTAATGTAATATTCATTCATCTATGCCAAAGATGTACAGTGTTGATAATGGAGGAGTATGGAAAGTGTGCCAAATGTACGCTATGGATCTGGTAATAGTCTGATGATATTATCTCATAATCTGTAACAAATGTTCCACCATGGTGTGGTGTGTTGATAGAGGAGTTTTGTATGGGAATTCTGCACATGTTCTGTAAGTTTACAATTTGTCATAAAAATATATTTAAAAAATAATAATAGGGTAGGTTGGGTGAAAAATACACCAAATGTAAGATAAGAACTATAGTTACTAGTAAGATTTTGACGATATTCTTTCATAATTTGTAACAAATGTCTCACAACAATGCAAGGTGTTGGTGGTGGGGTGATGTATGGGACCCCTGTATGACGGTATGCATGTTTGCTTTGTAATTTCACAACCTTTACTATACACTTATTATTTATGTAGGTTCATGTATAAATGATATAAAAATAATAATAATAGGGTGGGTTGGGGAAAAATACACCAAATGTAAGATACTTTGGTTAGTCATAATATTTTGAGGATGTTCTTTAATCATTAGTTAAAAATGTTTCACAAAATGCAAGGTATTAGTGGTAGGGTGAGGTATGAGAGCCCTGTATGATGTTATATATGTTTGTTTTGTAAATTCACAACTATTACTATACACTTATTATTTATGTATGAGTGATATACTTCAATAAATTTAAAAAAAACTTGCCAAAAAATTATATTCTCCTTCATTTAGAGAAAGAATATGAGTCTAGATTACATTTGGCAAGTGATGTAAAAATTGTTCTTGTTAGATAAAATATTTATAGAAAATTTCCTTCTTAATAAGAAACATTTATATTGCTTACTATATAACATATATTCATGGAATAGAAAATTTCACACATGCAAAACACTGCTGTTAGCTCTTGGTCATACCTTATTAGTAGAGCCAGAGGTCCAGAATTATTAAAGTGACTGAAAAAATACTTATACTTCCAAATTATTCCACTCCTGGTCAGATGAATAGGAATCAGTATTAAAAGTCAGAGCCAGTGGGCATCCAGGGGTATTAAAGACAAGCCTAATATATTACAAAGAACAACAGCTGAAAAACGGGGTTCTCAAGTAGGCCCTAACTTGGGTTAACAGGCAACTTCAAATGACATGTTTGCACTACTGTATAACATGGATTTTACGGAGAAAGTAACACCTTAGTAACCAGAAAATTTAGCTTATTTCTATGGGAAAGAGTCAATTTCTAAGATTAAAACACTCTCCCAGTAAAGAGACTATTTTGACATAAATTAAGCAAACTGTCTGAATACTGAAAGCAAGAGAGATTCTTAGACGTTTATGAAAAATTCACACATCCTTCTGAAGATGATTTAGAGTCTCTTACCATTTGCATATGGTGTGACCATCTTCTTATTGGTCATTACACGTGCTGTAGCATTATTCACCTAAAAATAAAAAGTAGAAGGAAGGGGCAGGGAAGAAGTAGACCTTATTAGGGAACATGAAGTTGCTCATCCAATAACACAGTACTTAGTTTAAAATGTAAATTTCTGAGAGTATTGATTTAAGTAATTAAAATAGCAATACAAAATATTAATATATAATACTTTAATTAAAATGCTTATTAAATGAGGTTAACAAGAGTAAAATGCAGTTTCTTGGTCTCCAAAGG
>JAQZBX010032698.1:0-25740 GCA_029593785.1 Cabassous unicinctus
GCAGGGCACTTCAGTTCTTATTTAATGGATGATCCTGGATCTTTGATTTTTCTCCTTCTGTTTGGCAGGAAAACAAGGATGGCAATGGTTATGAAGAAATGTGCTACACAGTTATTCATCACAGTCATTTTCAGAAATCCTTTCTGGTGTCCAATGATGATGCCTATGAAAATATCGACTCTACCACAAAGAGAGTGAGGCAACTTAAGGATGGGTCAGAAATGGAATATGCCCTTCTCAGGACCATGTGTGCTCCAAGGTCTTCTTCCAGCACCCATGAGCATGATTATGAGCTTGTGTTTCCCTCCAAGAAACCCTCATGTGGCCTCATCATCTGCCATGCAATGAAAATGATCCAGAACAAGCGTGTCTGGGGAAGGACAACAAGCAGCCACAGATATGTTTTAGAAATTTTATTCAGCCCTGTGAGCCCATTAGAGCATACCAATATTTCCACTCCTATTTATTTCATTTTGAGGTGTAATCCACTCAATGGACTTCTATTTTTTTTAGAAGATCAGAGAAATTTATTTTTACAATGGTAAAGCAATGTTAGTAATAGTTTAAATTGGCCCTTAAACTTAAGTTATGATTTTGAATGCCTCACAGTTCAAACATATAGAACTAACCTTAAGCTATTTCTTCATTTTTAAAAAGCAGCACAAGGCAATAGAAATTATAGTTTTTTGTCCTGATTTTCAAGGAAATTAAGGACAACAGATAGTGTTACAAATTTTCTTTCTAGAATAAGGCAAAGTGTACTGTCAAGCTGCATGTTTAAAAACAAATCCATTAATTGATATTTTTGAGGGAGCATGGGGCTGAAAGACTGAAAATGAAACAGAATTGATTTTGTCTTTCAAAAATATGATAGGAAATTAAATCCTACTCATGCATTAATTCTTACTTTTCTGAACCTTAAAATAAAATTTTATAACAGAAGTTTTATGGTAGAGTGGCCATAAATTTTAAAATTTAATTTTAAGAGTAGTTAGCTTTGGAAGAAAGATCAGTCCTTTTGAAGGAAATTAATTAAATTTAAAATACAGCTAACCTGCCACAATTAACAAAAATTTTCTCTATTTTTTTCTACTGCAAACCTTTTTCTACATATTAAATTATAGATACCCTAATAAAGTAATATAAAAGCCACAGTTAGAAATAGGATGTAGATAGCTCTGTAAACTGAAAGATCAGGGAAAGGGCCTTAAAATTGGCAGGGTTGATGGTTGAAACTAGGTGAAGGGGTTGTAGTTGTTCACTCTATTCATCCATCTTTCCTGCACATTTCAAATGTTTCAAAATAAAAACCTTGAGGGAAAAAAGATCTTTAGCCATCATTAGAAGACATGGGAGCAGAGCATATGAAGGATCAGCTTAAATTTTTCAACAGAGTCCATCCTGAAGCAACATTATTGCTCATCGTTGACAACGACTAGTTATGTTCAGCTTCTTCATGTAACTCAGTGGTCACATAAAAGTTCTCATCATGAAATCTAAGAGAGCTACTGTTCAGAGTAACCAGAACATTTTGTGGTTTAAAAAATAAAAAGTAGAGTAAGCACCAATGCTACCAAAGTGTGATT
The DNA here is from genome assembly GCA_029593785.1 of Cabassous unicinctus. Classification (NCBI taxonomy): domain Eukaryota; kingdom Metazoa; phylum Chordata; class Mammalia; order Cingulata; family Chlamyphoridae; genus Cabassous; species Cabassous unicinctus. Next base: position 1,587 of record JAQZBX010032698.1, read on the forward strand.
ACTCAAATTTCCACTAGTAACCATATTTAAATTCCTAAGATAATCAACTCCATTTTACATGAGCTGGGAACCTGCATTTAACTCCTTGATGAAATATCTATTAAGATGAAACAATTTTAGTCCTTATGAAGAGGTCTTTTGATGCAGTTGGGGAAGAAACAATCTCACGAACTATGTACAGATCCACAGACAATACACATCATGTTGAAGTATAGTAGTTTCCACAGCATAAGGGGAAAGTTTACAAACACTGCATGGTGCAGGTTTCCCTTCCCACAGGCTGTTCTCCTGCTCATGGGAACCCTCCAGAAGCCCTACTCTCTTGTGCAGCTCCACATGCCCCCAAGTGGGGTCTCCAGGAACTGGGGTCTGTCTCCCTCTCCTTGGTAAACTAGGTTTTTTTTTCAACCTGTAACTAGTTACTACTACTACTAAAAATTTGATGAATATTATCTAAGACTGAAAATTTGAGCAAGCTGGTGAATAAACAATCTTTCTGCATTTTTATTCCCAAGGCATTTTTAATTGATATGCCAACTTCCCAGGGAAGATGCAAAGATCTTAATTGGCAGGCTATTCATGATATGTTTTTCTCTATACTTACAATCTACTGATATTTTCATCATTGGCAATTATAAATCAGAAGGTGATCTTCATCCAAATTATTTGTGTTACACAAGTCTTGATTTTCTACCCTTAAGTAATTTTAGTAATCCTTTGTGGTGATTTCAATGTGCAGAAAAAGAAGTTAATAGAAATCTTGTGATTATAGAAAATCCACCCTGTCAGAAATATGCCAGTCTTGAAGAAATCAGCCAATTTTAGGAAATGAAAAAATTATTTACTCTACATATTCTTTTATAGTTATTTCAATATATAATAAATATCATGTTTAAAAGAAGATGAGTAATTTTACTTTGCTTAGTCACCTGAAATTATAACAAAATGGAAAATGGACTAATGAATACTATTGTCTAATAGAAAGAACTTTGAAATTATTAACTATTTATTAACTGTAGGCCATGGGCAGGTCACTAAATCTTTCTGAGATTCAGTTTCTCAACTAAGAATTAAAAATATAACTATTTTATGTGGTTGTGAAGAGCAATAAAAATCACTATTGCAATAGTGCTTTTTAACCAACAAACTGCTTTCTAAAGGCTAATTTAGTTTATTATGCATGTAAATATCTGCAATTTTTATATTCATATTTTAATCAACTTTACTGAGTTATGATTATTTACAACAAATACAACCACTTTAAGTGTATACTTAGGTGAGTTTTGTCAAATGCATTCACATATGTAATCATCACCTACATCAACAAATAGAAATTTTCTGTCATCTCAGATAGTTCTACCATGCTTTTTTCAGTCAATTCCACCAGTCTTAGCAACCACAGATCTCTTTTGTATAACTATAGGTTAGATGAGTTGCTTACACCTTTCTGTGGTTGAGGAGTACAATACTGTATGTATGTAAGATAATTTGTTAATCAAATCATGTGTTGATGGGCATATGCACATGGGGTATTTATAAGCTTTGGCATTATGAATAAAGCCAGTAAGAATATTTTTTAATATTCTGGGTATATGGTAAGTGTTTGTGTAACTTTATAAGAAAGAGACAAACTGTTCTTCAAAGTGGTTATACCATTTAAATGCATATCAGCAATTTATGAGTTGTAGTTGTTCAATATTTTTATCACCAACATAATCACTAATCTTGGGCTATGACAAATTTTAATTAAAGCACTTCTAATGGATGTGAAATGGTAAGATAGCATCACAATTTAGTTTGTAGTGCCCTGATGATTTTACTTTAGCATAAGCCATGTTTCAAGGAAATTTTGTACTTGTTTCCTGAGAACTAATCAATTAATTTAGGAGGAGTCAATACCTTTATAATACTGAGAGTTCATATTCCAGAATATATTATATAATATCATGCATTTTTAATTGCTTCATGTTCTCATTGGTGTAGTACTGGTTCATGTATATTCTTCATGTGTATTATGAACATCGTAAAAATTATTTCTGTGCATTTTCATGTGACATTTATGACTCTTCTAAATTTAGAATTTCTAATTTTATAGTTAAGTATTATTCTTTTATTATATTTTATATTTTTATTTTATAATTAATTACATTACTAAATTATCCCAATGTGTCTAACAGATTTTTAATTCATTTTTCTAAGTTGTCTAAATAAAAATTTTATCTAGTCATGACATTTGCTTATTATTTTCAGAATTTATGCCTATCTTTTTGTTTCACTTTGCTCTTAGAATTCCCCAAATAAGTTAAAATGTTATTTAACAGAGCCTGATGCTGTTTTTCTGATTTTATTGAAATATTCCTCAGCTTTGTTCATTGATGTTAGTTTTCAATTTGATAGACAAATAATACACATACCCTCAAACTTTGGTGCTAGTGTGCACAAACAGAAATGTAGACATGTTCATATTAAGGAAGTTTTATTCTCCTTATATTTTGCTTAGAACATTAATCAGGGAGTCATGTTGAATTTGATTAGATAATTTTGTGAATGCTGCTTTATTAGCAAAATATTTGTTAAGTTTGTATTGACATTTAAATTTCTAAAACATAATAGATTTTCCCTGTACCAATTATAGTTAACATTAAGCTAGGATTTAGGGCATATCACAAACCATGAATGACAATAGCATAAACAAAGATATTATGCTTCTTTAAAAATAAAAATAAAAAATAAAAAACATATTATGATTTGTAATTACAGTTTCTTACATAAAATCACAAGAAATGAAGTTAAGGGTCATGAGCCATCTGACCTCAGGGAAGCCATCAGCATTTTTCAATTGCACACCTTGCTAGCTTTACAGCCTACTCAAGGTGGGAAACTATATCTCATTTTTGGGAGCAGCCACATCTCTTCAATCCTGGTTACGAGGAACAAGCCCATAGTAATGGGCCCAGATTCACATTTATCTTTGATCAATATAGTACAAAAAATTTGTTGAATTTATATTAGAAGGAGAATTCAAAGCAAGAAATTAAATCCTCAAGTGAATTAAGAAGGAGTAAAGACCCTTAAGAGTCCATTAATCTTCCCTTCAAGGGGATATTCAGGTAATTGTATTTGCTTAATTTATTAATGTAATCAATGTTATTAGAATTTCATTACTAGATTTTCTAATATTGAAACATATATACTTTACTGGAAAAAAATCAATGGAGATAGATTTATTATTCTTTTAACATATAACTGTGATATGTTTATTTGGATTATTTATATCAATATTCATAAATAAAAAGAAATGAATCTGTAACATTACCCTAATATTTCATTATGAAAAATATCTAACACAGCAAGCATGAAAGAGTTTTATGGTGACAATGTTCTACCAGTTTTGTACCTTGTTAATTAGTTATCCATTTATTCACCCATCAATCCATTTAACTTCTTTAAGCATTTCAAATTAAATCAAAGTAATCAGTTCACTCTAACTTCACCAAATATATCATTATTAGAATCCAATATATCCTCAGACTTTTTCTTTTGGTGTGAAATTTAAGTGCAATGCAATGTAAAAATTCTTAAGGGCATATCCACTGAATTTTGATAAGTGTATATAGTTGTGCAACCCCAATTCACCCCAGAGGGTTCTATCATCTCCTTTCCCAATAGATCCTTATGTTCACCTTTCCTCTGAGAGGCAACCATTTTCCTGATTTTACCACCAAAGGTTAATTATGCTTATTCTATATCTTTATGTAAATAAAATCAAGCTCTTTGGTAAGCCTTCTTTTAATCAGCCTAAGGTTTTTGAAGTAATTCCATTTTGCTGCCTTATGAGACTTCATTCTTTGAAACTACCCAGTTAGATAAATAGACAACAGTTGTTAAGCCATTTTCCTATGGGTAGGCATTTGGACTATCTTCTGTGGACATTCTTTTGCATGTGTTTTTGTTTCCATTCCTTTCCAGTAAATTTCTAGGATTGGATTGGTTGGGTCAGAGAATACTTCTATATTTAGAAATTGGCAGATCTCTTGCCAAAGTTTCGTATCATTTTACCTTCCCACCAACAACATATGAAAGCTTCTTTCTCTCTCTTTCACCTTACCCCTCCTTCCTTCCTTCTTTTCCTTCTCATTGTTTGTCTTAATTAAAATTTCCACAAGTTGAATTACTTATTGTGTCTAACAGTAAAGACATTTTTTCTTTAAGTAATTATATTCCACAGAAATTTTAGTTGATACATAACACTAGAAACAATGACTAAGAGTACATACTTGACCCATCTTCACCAATATTAGATTTTATTCTTTACCTTTCTAGTAGGTGATCATTAAATGTAATATTTTATTAGCAATTTTAAGGGTATAAATATTGCCTATCTTTTCCTATTTTAACCTATATTTATATCTTCCTTTGTAATTGTCTTCTTTATGCCACAAACATATTCTCCACAGGAACATTCATTGTTTTCTTGAATATAAGAAATTTAAGAAATTATTATTACATTATTGGATATTTGCTTTATGTGTCACACATATTTTCCACATTTTAAAATTTTTAAAACTTCAATTTTTTTCTTTCTTTTTATAAAACATATTTTAATTTTTGTGTCATCAGTCTCAACAGCTTTTTATTGACATAATTTGATGTTTGCTGGAGACATAAAATTCCAGTACATCTACATGTTCATCATAGACTTAATATTTGATCAATTAAACTTGCCTTCTTTTGCTTGTTTCATGATTTTTAACCATGAAATCAGAATTTTACTGCATTTTTCTGATAAGTCAATTATTTTCCATTCTTTTATTTATAGTTTTTATTCACTTTATTTTAGGTTTATTTCATATTCATAAATTTCATATAGGTGATACATATTTGAGTATAGGTTTGTTTTTGCCTTTTTCACTCAGCCTGTGACCTGCTTATTTTGATTAATAGGAAAATTCATCTTGCTCTGTGTGTTGTTTTAAGAGACTGATTTACTTATTGAGCACCTATTGAATGCCTATGACCTATTGAGCTCACTTTGTGAGCACCTATTAAATGTATTATCTAATACAATGCTAATATCATAAACAACTGTGCCTTCTCTCAAAAAATGAATGTACATAATTCTGTAGAAGAAAATTATTTCATGGATCATTTATAATTAGATTAAATTTTTTGGAACTATAAAGCAATTGTAAAAGATATCATTAAGAGAGTAAAAATGGATGGTCCTCATTGTGAATGTATAACCATAAATAATTTTTGGAGTGATCAGCCTTACTTTCATTTTCTACCTTATTCTATATTATGGTCTTGTTGAAGAGTTTCCCTTGCCAAGAAGAAACTTGCAGATGGAAGCATCTGACATAGCTGCAACCATGATGCAACTTCTCTGAGTGTCTTATCTTTGTTCAGAAGGAAAATCTGTGGAGGTGAATGTCTTTCAAGATATCTAGTTTATTCATGAAGAACTGTGTTAATTTTGACAGGATAGACAATTGAATCAGAAGACAAAAATCTTTTTAATTTTAGAATGAATTAAATGTAGGGAAAATGTGAGATTGGAGTACAAACAAGTGTGTGTTTGCATGTATTTGTGAATTGTCTGGTTAAAGATAATGCTAATGTCATTATGTAAATGAAATTGGCAGGAAATAGCTTGTAGAGAAAGGAAAGCAGAGAGATGGAAAATACAAAATTTCTATGCAAGTCTTGGCTATATGGCTTTTTGAAGTTGATTTCCTGCAAGATTCTTATAACATGCATTGTAAAGCTAACTAATACAGGGAAACAGAAGATATAAAAGTCAGTATGTCATAAACACAGAATGACAGCTAAACACACACACAAAAACTCAGAAGCTCACAAAGCAATACTTACATTAAAATAGTATTGATTTCAATATTTTATAAACTGAGAAGCTGCTGCATGTTTTTATCTTGGAAGACACATGATAATGAGTCACATTTCATTGAATTATTCAAATCAGTTTCAGCATGATGGCAGTAGGACAGGATTATTAGAGATACAGGATGCAGAAGTTGGGGTCAAATATGAAACTGCATATTCAGTTGAGAAGCCAGGAAAATGGTATGCACTATTTTCAAGGAAGTCATCAAAAAACATTTGTGGGAAGAACTTGGACTCATTGCTAGATATATTGAATTAAAGGTGACATTAGAATATGCAGACATAAACACAGACATACTATAGTTTCATAATCAAAACTGATAAACTGAACATAAACTCTTAATGTCAGAGGCAATGAATTGAAGTCATATAATTGGGTGAAACTTTTGAGAAGAACTGACATAAAGAGGAAAAAACACATATTGAAAACAGTGAAATGACAATAATGGGAAGAGAAAGAATAAAATTCGATATAGAAAAGAGAACTCTGTCATAATGGAGGTAGAATTAAAATGTTAAGAATTTCATAATCGTCAGAGTTTAAGGAATAAAAGCACAGTGATGAACATATTTAATCATTAAGAGTAATGAGGCAGATATATATATATATCGCCATTGACAATGTTTAGTAGTTATGTTTCCCTATCTGTATATTAGTTATAACAATGCTACAATCCACATACAAAAAGGTTTTAATATGGGGTGAGGAAAGTTGAAGGAGGCTGGGTATATGAGAGTATCTTGTATTATGTGTGTGACTTTGCGGTGACCTAAAACTTCTTTGAAAATTAAATGAAAAATAGTGAGACACTGGGAAGTGAGAAGGGGAAGGAGCCATGGTACAGACTGGACACCAGATATTGCAGTGATAAAAGGCAAAATGTCAAAAAAAAGGTTTTAAAAATGTTTTCCCCCATTTTTTGAATATCCCAATCCTTTTATTTTATTTTTAGTTTTTTTTTTTTAAGTTTTAATGTTTTTATCTCTTACATTTAAACTTAACATTATTATGTCATTTTCCTATTAATTGTATTTGACTATTGTATTGGCTTCATCTTTTAAGAAGCTTTGTAACACAGAAAGGTTATAACTGGGGTGGGAGAGAATTGTTGGTAGGGAGTGCCAGAGATGCGGGGTGCATGGGAGGAAGTTCACCTGAACATACGTAAAAGGTATATAAAATTGTGGAAATGCTCATGGGGCGTGTTCACCGTGGGTGGAGAATCACTAAATAAATGAAGGAATAATGAATTCCCATCCTGGACAGCTCTGCCACATTCTCCAAGGGAGCAGTAACAGTCCCCCAAGTGCAGGGGCAGTGTCTGGCAAAGGAGGATGATCCACTGATGGGTTCCTGTTATTGATGACTAGCCTCATGAGTCTTTGCTCTTGAAATTGAAAGTTAGCCTATTGTTATGGGATGCCTAAGGGTTGCCTCCTGAGAGCCTCCTTGTTGCTCAAATGTGGCCTCTGTCTAAGCCAAACTCAGCATATGAATGCATTACCTTCCTCCTAGCATGGGACATGACTCCTGGGGATGAGCCTCCCTGGCAATGAGGGATCACTACCAACTGCCAACTGGCAATATAACTGGAAAAAGACCTCAAGTAAAAGGGGGAAAAGAGAAAGACAAATGAGTTCATATGGCTAAGAAACTCAAAGTGAGCCAGGACATGCACATCTCAGTAGGACTTCATAGGCTTCCAATGTGAATATTACCCCAAATAGAGGGGCTCCTGAGGGCTCTAGGGGACACCCAGGTTCCCATATCAGCATGGATAACTCCAGAGTTTGTTGCCTTTTCAGTGGGCCCTACTTTGGAATCTGTGCTCCTGAGAGTGACAGAGTTGGACTGAAATATGTCTTCCCCGAACATGGTCCATATGTCCCTTCTATTCAAACCTATATGTGGTGCTGGAGTTTGTAGGTGTGCTTACAGAGACTGGGGTCTTTATGTTGTCCAGGTGCCAGCTGGGCCCAGAATACCGGTTGATCTGCAACTCATACTCTATAGCTTAATGGGATCACCCAGGCCACCTGGCAGGGAGATGATGGACATCGGCCATCCCAGGGAATGGAGAGAGTCAGCAGCTGCAGATAGGATAATCCCATCCATCTTATCCACAGTATATAAACCCTCTCAATTGGAGGTGGAGTGGACATCACCATCCCAGACTCCTCATGATTGGGGTAAAACTATGGAGTAGAGTGGACTTACTGGTATTCTTTGATAGACATATTGTGATTCAAGCAATGGAAGAAATTACATTAATGTGGAGCCAGTGGCCACTAGACACTTTGTGGGTAGGGAGAGGGAAAAGCAGTTTTAATACGAGGGCTTTTTCTAGACTTGGGAATTACCTGACTGACATTGCAATGACAGATATAGGCCATTTTATATCATCATATATCATGCAAAACTGTTGGGGGTGAGAGTGTGGTCTACAATGTGAACTATGGTCCATGCTTAATGGTAAATCTCCAGGATGTGTATATCCATTACAGGTGATGTGCCACACTAATGAAGGATGTTTATGTCGGAGGCTGTGGGAGGTGTTGGAGATTGGGCATATGGGAATCCTTATAATTTTTGTGTAACATTTATGTAATCTAAGTATCTCTTGGAAAAAAATTTTTTTAAAAAATTTAAATTTATATTCTACTATTCCTCATGGTTTCTATACTTAATATGAACTATTTACTCTACAAATAATAACTAGTAATTCTTGATATAAACATATCATCTCACCAGTTATAAGTGTAAATTGAATAAAATACAGTCTTAGAAAAGATTGATAAACCTAATTAAACACAGCATCACTAACTATTAGGGAAATGCAAATCCAAACTAAAAGGAGATATAATCTTACACCCATTAGCCTGATGGCTATAAAAAACAGAGGACTACAAGTGTGGGAGAGGATGTGGAGGAATGGGAACACTTATCCACTGCTTTTGGGAATGGAGAATGGTACAGCCATCAAGGAGGACAGTTTGGCATTTCCTCAGGAGGCTAGCTATAGAACTGTCATATGATTCAGCAATCCCACTGCTGGGTATATAACTAAAAGAACTGAAAGCAGCGACACGAACAGATATAAGCACCCCAATGTTCATAGTTGCATTTTTCACTCTTTTCAAAACTTGGAAACAACCCAAATGAACATCAACATTTGAATGGATAAACAATTTGTGGTATATACATACAATGGAATATTACTCAACTGTAAGAAGGAATGCATTATTATCACATAGGATAACATAGATGAACCTTGAAGACTTTATCTGGAGTGAATCAAGCCAGACAGTGAAGGACAAATACTACATGACCTCACTGATAAGAATTAAGCAAATTGAGCAGGATTACAGAGCTAGAGTTTGGAAGATAGGTTTACAAGAGATAGAAAGGAAGAAGAAAATTGTAAGTCAATGCCCATATGGGTAAAATCTATGATAAGGTTGAAGGGTGTAGTTGTGCTGTGGTTTGGAATAACACTTGTACAGCAATGCTACTTGGGCTCGGCAGTGCTGGTCTATGAGGAGGGCTGGGATGGGAGGGTGGGTTAGACTGTCCATTAAACTGAGTGGAGGCTTGGGGGATGGAGTAGGTGAACTCTGGGGATTTGCAGGTATGTGGTTGAAAGTACAATTTTGGGAATGTCTTTTGGCAAATATGGTAGGGAGGGCTACTGGTTTAAGGTGTTGGAAGTGGGGGGCATGCAGGACAGGGCACACCTGAGGCAAGGTTATAAGGAGTGCATAGCATTCATCTTGTCATAGTGTGTTGTATCAGGGGGTGAAGACTCACATAACGAGCAGGAACGTGTTGTACTGCCATCCTGGGGAATCCTCCTATGATCTCAAGTAGAAGGATGAGAGTCTCTTGAGAGCAGATGCAGTGACTATTTGGGGAGTACAGGCAAGTATGTCAAGCCCTCAAAGTTGTTGCAAGTAACTATGAATCTTGTCCTTCAGTGAGTTAATTCTGGTGGTTCCTGAGAGGAGGAGGAGGGAGGAATAGGATAGATGAAACATGATACATTTTGAGGGTGATGGAATTGTTCTACATGATCTTGCATGGATGGATACAGACCATGTTAAACTTCATAAAAATCTATAAAAGTGTATAGTCCAAAATGCAAACCACAATGTAAATCATTTATGATGGATAGTATCAATGTTTCAATATTTGTACATCAATTGTAACAAATGTACCATCCTCATGTAAAATATTATTAATAGTGGAAAGGGGAAAATGGAGAGGCTCTTGAGTATATGGGAAACACCTATATTCTGTTCATGACTTTTCTGTAATCTAAAACTACTTGGAAAACAAAATGAAAAAAATAAAACACTGGGTGAATAAATGTAAGCAAATATCACTGTACCTACAAAACAACAGATCTTATAGTGATGAAAGACATAATTTCAAAAATTTAATTTTATATTTTTATTTTATTATTTCATACATTTAAAAATTGTATTTTATTTTTAAATCTATCATTATATCATTTTCCTATTAATTGTATTTGTTTGTTTCATTGGCTTCAATTTTGAAGAAGTTTTGGATCACAGCATGGTTACAACTGTGGCAAGAGAGGATCATTGGTGTGGGGTATAAAAGATGCATGGTGAAAAAAAAAGATGCATGGGAAGAGGTACACCTGGGGCATACCTATAAGACATATGAATGTGTTCAAGTGTTCATATGCCATAGTCATAGTGTGTGGAAAAACACACGATAAACAAAGGAATATCAAATTTCCATCCTGGAGATTTCTGCCACATTCTCTAATGTGACAGCAATAATCCCTTGAGTACAGGAGCAGTGACTAGTGAAGGAGGATGGACCATTTACAGACCCTTGATTATGATGACTGTACTTATGGACCTTTACTTTTCAAATTGAAACTTAGTATAGTATTATAGGGTGCCTAAGCATTACCTCCTGAGCACCTCCTTCTTGCTCAAATGTGGCCTCTGTCTAAGCCAAACTCAACATGCAAATGCATTACTTTCCCCGCCTCATGGGACATCGCTCTGGGGGATGAGACTCCCTGGGACTGAGGGATTACTACCAAGCACCAACTAGCAATGCAACTGGAAAAGACCATGACCAAAGGGGAGAAAGGGTAAAGACAAATGAGTTTATATGGCTAAGAGACTTCAAAGTGAGTCAGGAGGTCATTTCAGAGGTCATGCTTATGCACATCTCAGCAGGAAGTCATTGACAGCCAAAGTAAATAGAACCTCAAATAGTGGGGTTCCTGAGGGCTCTGGAGACATCCAGACACCATAGGCAGGGCAGACTGCTCAGGAGTTTGGCACCCTGTCCATTGGCCCTAGTTTGGAATTTACAATCCCTAGTGTGATAGAGTTGGACTCAGTTGCGTTTTCCCTTCACATGGTTCTGCTGACCCTCTTTTTTTTATTTATTTTTTCTTGTGGGTAAAAATCAAATTTTTCCAATAATACCAATATTTGTAAAATTATATATAAATGCATATGCATATATGTGCATTTGTTTACATAAATGTTATTATATATATATATATATATATTTTTAAGATTGCTGCCCCTCTTTTTGAACACATAGTTAGTACTAAAGTTGATTGGTGTAAGTCCAAGAGACTTAAACCTTTAAGCTGTCCATGTGCCAGTTGGGCCCTGAATTGGAACAGACTTGCAACACCTACTCTCCAATTCGTTGGACTCAACCAGGACAACAAACAAGGAGATGATGATTGATAGTGACCATCTCAAGGAACAGAGAAAGTCTGCAACTACAAGCAAGAAAGTCCCATTCATCTGCTCCATGGGATTTAAGCCCCCTCTCAGTTAGAGCTGGAGTGAGCATCACCATTACAGAATCATCAGGATTGGGTAATGGATGATGGATTAGAGTAGACTAATCTACAAGTAGTTGCTTTACTGCAGAATTGTCATCCTAGCAATGGAAAACTTTTATCATGGATGTGGAGGCAGTAGCCCCTGGAGGTTCTGAGGGGAGGGAGAGGGAAAAATTTGTGTAATTTGGAGGCATTTTGGGGACTTGGGAATTGTCCTGAATGACATTGTAATGACAGATACAGGCCATTGTATATCTTGTAATAACTTGCAATGCTGTGCAGGAGAATGTGTAAAATACAGTGTAAACTATAATTCACACTTAGTGGCAATGTTCCAATATGTGTTCATCAGTTTTGGCAAATGTACCACAGTAATGAAGGATGTTGTTTGTGTGGGAAAATGTGGGAGGGCTACAGAGTGGGGCATATGGGAATCCCCTATATTTTTTGTGTAATATTGATGTAATGTAAGTTACTTTAAAAATAAAATAAATAAATTTAAAAAGATTAATAAAAAAGTTTATAATAAAATTTAGAATAATTCAGAAAAAAAGGAACTTGATGTGGTGTCAAGGAATAAGCACATAGCCTTTTATCTTGTAGAAAAAAAATGATATGTTATAGGAAATTCAATAAATGATTCCTTTACAAAAAAAGAAAAAGACTGGAAGTTTAGAAAGCATGTGTTCAAGGTACAGGACTAGCTCAGTGGTTGAGTACCTGCTTTTCATGTATGTGTTCCCAGGTTTAATCCCTGGTATCATCTGGGAAAAGAAAAAGACATGTTAAGTATCAGAAACTGGAATCAATTCAATATTTGCAGAAAGTAAAATGAGCAGTAGAAGTCACCAAGGAGAGGCTGGAAAGGAATGAGGGAGCAAAACATTTAGTGATGTTTAAATCATTTAAAATAAAATGGTAGAAAAAATTGGGATAGTGAACATGAAAACCACACAAAAGAGAACTTCTGGTGACAACCCAAATGTAAAATTATTACATAAATGTAAAAAGCAGTTAAAAGTCTAAAAACAAAGGAAAATATTTACTACAGATATACCATATAAACTTTTGCATTATCAATTCCTAATGATAACATACAAACCATAGAAAAGAGCTGAACAACCCAGCAGGAAAAAGTTTTCAAGTTAAGAAGAGAAACAATCTGAGCCATTTAGTTGCCAGTTTAAAATCTACTAAAACTGATGAACATGTGCCAGCTGGGCCCTGAGTTTCAGCAGAGTTGCAACACCTACACTCCAGGTCATTGTACTCACCCAGGACAACTAACAAGAAGTGAGGATGGACAACCACCATATCAAGGAACTGAAAGAGTCTACAACTGCAAGCAAGAGAGTCCCACCCATCAGCCATATGGGATCAAAGCCCTCTCTCAATTAGATATGGAGTGGGCAGCACCATCCAAGAATCCTCAGGATTGGGGAATAAAATATGGACTACAGTGGACATACTGGTATTCTAATGTAGACTTATTGTGATTCTAGCAATGGAAGAAATTTTATCATTGTTGTGGAGACAGTGGCCACTGGAGATGCTGAAGGCAGGGATATGGAAAAAGAAGCGTAATATGGGGGCACTTTTGGGACTTGGAATCATCCTGAATACCATTGCAAAGACAGATATAGGCCATTTTATATATCCTGCCACACATACAGAAGTGAGTGGGAGAGAGTGTAAACTACAATGCAAATTATAGTGCATCCTTACAGGCAGTGCTCCAAAATGTGCTCATCAATTGTAATGAGTTTACCACACTAATGAAAGAAGTTGTTAATGTGGGGAAAAGTGGGAAGTGTGGGAAATGGAGCATATGGGAGTCCCTTATATTTTTTTATGTAACATTTTATGTAATTTAAGTATCTTTTAGAAAAAATAAAAAATTAATTTTTAAAAAACTGGTTGACAAACATATATATTAAACATTAATTGAATATCTGTCATCTGAAATATAGGCAAAAATAAAATTATAATTCTTATGTTAGCAATGGGATCTATAACTCTTTAGTGGGAGAACAAACTCTTTTTACACTGTACATTACTGAAGAAAGCATTAGAGATATTTTTGAAAATTGTCATGCTATCATTCAAAATTGTTCATATGACAGAGATTATTAAAGTGATATGTATATTTGGAAAAATAGAAACAATATTAATGTCAAAAAGTAGAATATTTGTTTGATAAATCATATACCATATTTTATAATAGAATATTATCCAGGTATTCATAATACACACATACAAACATATATGGATAGTGATAGATGACAGATAGATGATTGATAGATAGATAGATAGATAGATAGATAGATAGATAGATAGACAGACAGACAGACAGATATGTGTTGCAATGGTCAAATGAACACAGTACATTGTTGAATGGAGAAAACATTATAAAACATTATGCATATTTGGATACTATTTTATACACTATTTTATACCTGTATATATAATTCCATTTAATGGTTCCACCCAATTGAACCTGACATTTTATAGCAAAATTTCCTAAATATTTTTCAATGTAAAATGAGGGCCTGGGCAAACACATATGTGCAATTCTGGTGACAATATTGATGATTGAAATTTTTTAATTGTTTGTTTGTCTCTCTGTAAAATAAACATGAAATTAAAAATAAAGATTTTAAATCCACAGAAAAACAAACAAACAAATGTTTTTTCCTAAGTCCTGAAAGGCCCATGAAATAATGGTTCATGTCTGTTATTCAGTATCTTACTTTTTTCCTTCCTTTAGCTACTACAATTTCCATCTTATCCTGATCTCTGAGTGAGGTGTACTTAAAAGTTCCACCCAAGTAATATATCCATGGGCTATGATTTCTGTTGTTTAGCACTTTGATTTTATCCTATCTAAAATATCCTAAGACTTCAAAATGAGAAATTAACTTAAAAAGTGAGTCTGAATTTGTGGTGCTTTTAGGGAAAATGGTACAGCAGTTATATTTTTTAAAGATTCCTATAGATCAAGCTATGCCTAAATTGAGCTCACAATATGAAATTAAGAAGTGAATGAGCAAAATACTTTAGTAAGAATTAGAAGATATAGCAAATAACTCGTTGAGATCCCCAAGAACCTCTCAGAGAGGACATGAGAAAAACTATTCTTTAAGGAGTTAGGATGTATAAATTAAGGAATGGAAAATGCAAGGAAACATATGATACTATCAAATTAGTCAAAATCAGAATCTAATGGAAATAGTAACATAAGTTACAAACTGTATGTACTAAATGGTAGATTAGACACCAATGAAGAGAAAATTCATGAAATGGAAGCTAGATCTGAACTCAGCACATAAAAGTAAAAGGAGAGAAAAAATTAAGGAGAGGTTGAGAGAGGATGAGAAGAAAATGATCATGATTGATCACTAATTCATAGATTTTAACTAAAATATATGATAAGTAAATTTTTTCCATTGAGGTTAGTGTGGCAGTTTGGAACTTTTTGTGGATTCCAGAAAAGATCATGTTCTTGGAGCTAATCCATTCCTGTGGGTATGGGTCCCTTTGATCAAATTGCTTCAGTGAGATATGTAGCCATGTTGGTCCGAACACTCTTGCTGTATTCCTTTATTAATGGATGACTGAAAGAAGAGACACACAAGGAAAAGCAGCAGAAACAGAAATCCCAAGAGGCTGGAATCAGTGGAGCAGAGAGTCATGGAAGGAGGCCCTTGAGAGGCTGAAAGAGATGAGGCCCAGAGGAGATGGGAGAGACAAGCCACATGCTGATCACCCACAGCTGAGCTCAGGGAAAAAGGTGGGGAAGGCAGAGACTTCAGCAGAGATGAGCCACTCTTGTGCCTTGCCACATGGCAGGAGTCCAGAATCACCAGCAGCCAACCTTGGGTGAAACAGCATCTCTGATGATGCCTTGATTGGGACATTTTCACAGCCTCAGAATTGTAAGCTTTTAACCTAAGAAATTCCCAGTATAAAAGCCAACATTTTTTTCTGGTATTTTTATCCTAGCAGCTTTTAGCAAATTAAGAAAAGGTGGTTTCAAATGTTTTCTTATTTTGAGCAACACTGCAGTGACTAGTGATGCACGTTTCCTTGTATATATCTATACATGTTCCAACAAAGTATAATTCTTGGAGTGGCATTACTGGGTTGTACAAAATGTGTTTGTCCAACTTATTTGCTATTGCCAAATGATTTTCAAATGAAATCAATTTATACTGCCATCAGCAATGGAAGATAATTCCCATTATTCCCTGTATTAGTCAGCCAAGGGGGTGCTGATGCAAAATACCAGAAATATGTTGGCTTTTTCAAAGCATATTTATTTGGGGTAGAAGCCCACAGTTATTAGACCATAAAGCATAAGTTATTTCCCTCACCAAAGTCTGTTGCCATGTGTTGGATCAAGATGACTGCTGGCATCTGCAAGGGTTCAGGCTTCCTGTGTTCCTGTCTTTCCAGGGCTTGCTTCTCTCCGAGCTCAGCTTCTCTGCTATCTCTTCAAACTGTACACTATCAGGTGAATAGCTTGTTTCTCTTCCCAGGGCCTTTTCTTTTTCCTCATGACCAAGCTCCTCTGTGTGCTTACTTCCTGGTGCTCCAGCTCATAAACTCCAACATCAAAACTAAACTCCCTCTTTTGTCATGACTTTTATCTGTGAGACCCACCCACCAAGGGGCAGGTACTAAGATCCCTACTGATGTGTCCAATCAAAGCCTTAATCATTATTTAATCAAGTAAACCTCTGAATCCAATATAATTTAATATGCACAAAGGAAAAGAGTGTTTCACAAACATAATCCAACATCTAGTTTTGGAATTCATAAATAATGCCAAACTGTTACACTCCACCCTCTAAATTCCAAAAAGACATTACAATATTCAAAAAACCTTATTTCAGTAACAATACACAGTAATAATACACATCATATCATCATCAGCTTAAAGAAATACACTTTGCCTTGGGGCAAAGTCCTGCCTGGCTGTAGACTCCTGAGATTACAAAACAATTTATCTGCTTCCCATACAAAAATGGACAGAGAAAGGATAAACATTTTCATTACAATAATGAGAAATTTGGAGGGAAGCATGAGTCACGAATCTTCTACATTTCAGTAAACCTGCAAGATATACAGACCTACCCTTTCCACAGGCTTGCCTAATGGCCATTTTCTTGGTTCCAGCCTTATCAACCATCTGGGTGGTGACCAAGCTCCAGATCACCCTCCAAAAGTTTTGTGGTGATTGCCACACTTTACATAATCTTTGGGTTAGAATCTTAGCCCCCTAGTACAGTGAAGTGAAGACAACATCTTCCCTAACCATTGGCATATAGGCTCAACCCTCTCAGAGCAACAAGTTGACCTCCTGGACTTTCCTAATTCATGGGTACAGGTCCACCCCTCTCAGACCTAAGGGGTACTGACCTTAAGTGCCATAATCCTTGAGGAATATGCTCCACCCTTTTTACCCTGGGACAGCAAAAGTCTCCCCAAGCATTGGGCAGGAACATATACCTTCAACTGCTGGGGCAAATTCACCCTCTGTACATAAGGGTGAGGTTCCTCTCTCAGCCCAAGGTGATATCTTAATTCCATATCTCAGCTTCCATGATTTTCCTCTTAAAGTGGTTTCTCCTTCAATGTCTGCTCTCCATGTCCCTTTTAGTCCAAGGTGACAGTGGTTTTGTTTATACAGCTCTCTCAAAAAGCTTGTTGGTTTAGCATGCAAGAAGCAGGGATCGAAGTCATCAGATAGTAAGACTTTCCACAAGTCTTTCTGAGATAACTGCATCCTCAGTCCTGATTTACAAGTTCCAAATTTAGTTAAGTCCTCAAATAGGGCACTATTGTCTGGGAGCTTGATTTCCAGAGGGTTAAGTTCCAGAGTCAGTTTCTTTTTTCTTTGTGTCCTACAGTTCATTTCTCAGCTTATTTTGCTCTTCTAGCATCATGCTATAAGCTGCAAGGAGAAGCCAAGCTGCATTCACTGAGTTTACTTTGGAAAGTTCTTCAGGTAAATGCCTAGGCTTGCCATTTTCAAATTCCGTCTTCCATAAAAACCAGGAGTTAATCTTGCTAAATTCTCTGCAACCTGAAATTGCAGATCACCATTTCTCCAATTTCCAATAATACTTTCATCATTTACTTCTAAGGCATCATAAGAAGTCTCTTTAGCATCCATATCCATATCAACAGTCTCTTCAAATATATTTAGGCCTTTTCTGTCAATCATCTTACAATTCCTCCAAAAAAATACCCCTTACCCATTTATAAAACTGTTCCAGCATTTTGGTAATTGCAAAAGCACTACCCCACTCCTGGTACCAAATTCTGTATTATTCAGCCAAAAGGGTGCTGATGCAAAATACCAGAAGTCTGTCGGCTTTTAAAAAGTTTATTTATTTGGGGTAGAAACCCACAGTCACCAGGCCATAAAGCATAAGTTTCTTCCCTCACCATAGTCTATTGCCACGTGTTGGAGTGGTATGGCTGCTGATGTCTGTAAGGGTACAGGCTTCCTGGATTCCTCTCTTCCTGGGGCTTGCTTCTTTCTGGGCTCATCTCCTCTGCTGTATCCACAAGGCAATCTCTAGAGTATCAGGGAAATGGCTTGTTTCTTTTCCCAGGGCCTTTTCTCTTTCCTCACAACCAATTTCCTCTGTGTGCTTACTCCAACATCAAAACTCAGCTCTGTCCTTTGCCATGTATTTTATCTGTGAATCCCCATCTACCAAGGTGTGGTGACTCATCACCCTACTGATGTGGCCCAATCAAAGCCTTAATCATTATTTAATCAGGCAAACCTCTGAATCCAATAAAATCTAATATGCTGAGAGGAAAAGACCAGTTTACAAACATAATCCAATATCTATTTTTGGAATTCATAAATAATGTCAAACTGCTACACTCCCCATTTAAATTTTCACCAACTAGATATTTGAGAAATGGTATCTCATTACTGCTTTAATTTGTATTTTTCTAATTAGGTTAGGTTTAGCACCTTTGCATATAGCTATTAGTAGTTCAGTTTTCTTTTTCTGTCAATTGCCAATGTCATTGCATATATTTCTATTGGTTGTTTTAATTTTCTTATTGATTTGAGTGTGATCTCCATGCATTCTGCATACAAATGAGTTTTATGCATTTCGAATATGAGCTGAAAATATAATTGTGGTCATAGCTTGCATTTTAATTTTGGTGTCTTTTGGGGACAAGGTTTTACTTTAGGAAATTTACTACTGTTGTTATGATATAATTTTTGTTTTTTTTTATCTGAAATTTATTTCCTTACTCTGAAGTTATAAAGATAGTATTAGTGAGAAAAGCAAAATTAATATGATATGTATACATATATAAGTATTATGTATACATATATAAGCTCCTGTGACCAGCAAGTCCAAGTTTCATAGTGCACGCCACAAGCTGGAAATGCCAATGAAGGTGAAGTTGTATTCTGTAGGAGAAACAGGCTTACTGATGAAGAGGTGGACATAATTTTTGACTGCTGAGATCCTCAGTTTTGTCTAAATAATCAGAAAACTGATTGGATGAGGAAACTCCTTTCTTTGCTGAGGGCAATCTCCTTGGTTTTTTGTGGATACAATAACAATAAAAGCAATCAAATGATATAGATGCTAATCCTCTATGAAATACCGTCACAGTAACAATCAGGTCAGTGCTTGTTTGACAAAAAGCTGTACACCATACACTAGCCAAGGTGACACATGTAATTAACCATCACAAAAAGGTTTTCTGCAATTTCACTATTCCATTTTTAGTAGTACTCAAGAATAAAGAAGGGAAGAGAAATAGAGGTAGAGAGTGAGGAAGAGATACATATAAATATATAGAAATACATATAAAGCTATCTATAAATTCAAAATATATAAGTTTATATATGTAAATATATATAAATTTAAAAATACTTATTTGCATATATATATTTTATTAGAGAAGTTGTGCATTTACAGAAAAATCATGCATAAAATACAGTGTTTCCATGCACTACCCTATTTTAAAACCTTGAGTTTGCATTGTATATTTGTTACAATTGATTAAAATCACATGATTTTAATTGTACTATTAACTGTAGTCCATGGTTTACTTTATGGTTCACTGTTAACACAAACTGTGACAAATCTTCATTGTGACATAAATTTAATTAATGTCTATAACTTTATTTAATTTTATTTATTGATTGGTTAATTGAGCCATTCTTTAAATTATTTATTCTATTTTTCTGAGTATGGATTGCACTGGAGGCAAAAATGGAAATAGGTGGATCAGTTACTGGGCTATTGTTCCATAAAATAAATTATGGTGGTTTAAACTATGTTGGTAATGAGCGGATGGGACAAATGGGCAAGTCCAGGGTATATTGAAGAACTTGAGTGAGTAGAATTTATCAAATGCTTAAATTATGGTTTTGCAAAAAGAGAGTATGATTCCTAAGTTCTCGGTTTTGCTGGCTTTTATTCCTTTTAGCATTTTGGACATTTTCACCAAGTGAGTCAGAATGGGTTGTATTAACAGCATTATGTAGGATGCTCTGGTAATGGCTATAGTAGAGAACATTGTGGAGTCTTCAACTCCCTCCCTACTGTCAGCATCTATGAAGCTGAATTACTAAATGAGACTAAGATGAAGGAGCTAGCAAAGGAAGAACAGACACTTACTAGGGAATCCAAAGAAATGCTTGTTTGTTCTACTTACAGCAAGAAATAGAAATGTGCAAGCAGCTGCAATAAAAATCTGTTGTCCTTTTTTATGAACATATATTTCCCAGCCTCCTTAATAGAGGATTTAAGCTATCACTTAATCCATGATTAAGTGATAGCTAATTTTATGTAAGTGGAATGATGAGTGACACTTCCAAGTCTGTTCCATAGAAAATTTCCAGGGTTTCCCTTAATATTCTAATCTATTTCTGGATGACTTATGTTTATTGCATATGCAGAACATCCATCAACCTGAGGACTGAATTAATGCATGAATTGATGTCTGTCCCCATTCCTGCTGATCTGGAGACAAACTAGACTGTTAATTGAATAAGACACAAACTTTCATTGCATTGAATTTATTATAAGTTTGTGTCAATTTGTTGATGAATCCTAGTTCACCAAAACTGAAAGAGAAATTGGAATTGGATGTGCTTTTGCCATAATATAAATCATAAATATTTTTGGAACTCATGTTAATAAAACTTTAACCATTTGAACTGAATTTTGTTTTCATATCTCTTTTCCACTTTTATTAATTTTGTTTTACTTTGAGTCATGCTTCCATTTATCTTTAGATACTAATATTGCATTTTGATTCAGCTCTCATTAGAATTTTAGTAGCATTTCCTTCTAAGATTGTTTCTTATAGCATCTTGGTTTTATTTTATGACTGCAGTATCATTTGGTCTCCCTCTGATGATATTAAATCTTTATTTTAGGTTGACTGTCTTCCACTGGTCATGAATTGTCTCTGGTTCCTTTGAGTTCTTTTTTAAATTCCTGTGTGTTTGATTTGGCACTCTATCTTTCATTTTAGAGAATTCCTTCAAATATCTGCTTGTCCACTCACATTTAAGAATTGTTGAGAAATTTTGAAGCTTCATTCTTATCTGATCAATAGATGAACTGGGCACTTTCTCATAGAACACTCAATTTGGGGAACTATTTCCCTGTAGATGCTGTTTCTCCAAAATAGAGTCCTCCAATATCCACTGAAGGGTGGTTATTGGGCAATTAGTATTCTGGATGTAACATGCGGGAGAGGGACTAAGGACCTCTAACTTCCTTAAATAGACTTTTAGCTCATATTCCTATGTCTAGCATTTGTAAAATCTTTGCCATCACCTGTGACAAGTATTCTCAGGGTTTGAAATGCTCTCATTCAAATTCTCCATTCCTTTATTCCATGATTCTTTTATAAACAAAGTTATTTTCAAAGTGAGAAGACTTTAATCTCAAACAATCAGGGACATGTTAAAGGCAAGACAAATTAGAGGAAATTATTGTGATTAGACACAGAATATCTGCCCTCTAGGTCAATTAGTCAGAAGGTATATAAAATTTTTACAATCTCTTACTAGCTGCAGAACAATAATCCCAGGAGCTATTGTCATATTAACAGAAAGAAAACCAAATTTTAGCTTTACATCAATATACTGTTTCTTAAAAATGTTATGCAAAATTTCATGAAATTTCACCCAGTTTTGACTGTGAAAAATAAAATCCTTTTCCATAAATGATTTAAATCTTTCCATTTCCATTCAGACTTTATGCTAATTTTTAATATTTTTTTTATTCTGCAATAGCCAATTTCTTGCTTTAAGACAGATGGCTCTCTCTTTCATTTCTTAACAAAAACATATCCTGCATACTTGCATAAATGATGCCTAATATTTTAAAGGATGAAAATTATCTTGGGATTCATCTTTAAGATGGGAAATTATAAAAAACACAGTTATTGTTTAAATAACCTTTGTCTAATGACTCAAATTGATTAAATCATATTTACATTTTTTTTTACCATCTTAAATATCTAATAACATGCTCTAAGGAATCCTTTAAAGATGCTGTCTTAGAATCACTACAGGTTTTAGAAATTTGGAATACCAATTAAAAGAAATGCACCCCACTATTTAGGTGGATACCTGGGTCCTTAGACTCAAGTGCATGTCTCAAATGTACTGCCTTGGTTAATCCAGGTGTTCCCAAGTGGCCATGTAAAACTCAAATCATGCTTGATGAGATATACCCATTTACCCAGAAGCAAATATGAATTGGGCCCATAGTGAAGAAACATTTATGCAACAGGGGATTTACATGAGAGGAAGAAATATAATTATACTATGAAGGCCTCATATTCAACCACAGTTTCCCAAAATGAAAATTATTTGGAGTTCCCAAAACAGAAAAGCAGCTGTCTTAAAGTGTGCCCTCAATCACACCCATCCCCACACACAACAAACAGAAGCAGGAACTCACAAAGTAGAAATCCAGAACAAACAGAAAAAAAGACCAAAAATAAGCCTCGAGAGCTATAATAGGGATGTCATGAACACACTCAGTGGCCATCTTCCAGCCCTCAACTGTACCCTTCCTACATTTCCCCTCTTTATTGCTGTAGCAGTTTGATATTGTTTATGAATTTCAAAAATAGATATTGGATTATGTTTGTCAACTAGTCAGTTGTTCTGGGCATATTAGATTGCATTGGATTCAGAGGCTTCACTTTTACTTAATTAGATTATGATTAGGGCATTAATTGGGTCATATCAGTAGGGCATCGAGTCCCCACCAAGGGGTGGGCAGGGACTCACAGAGAAAACTATATGGCAGAGGAGTTAATTGGAATTTTGGATGCTGGAACCCCAGGAAGTAAACACACAGGAGAATAACACAGATGAATAGAGATGGCTCCATAGACACAGCAGAGGCCCTGGGAAGAGAGAGAGCCTGCAAGTCTACAGCTGACCTTGTAGAGAGTCCAGAGCATTTGAGCCCAGAGAGGAATGAGCCCTGGGATACAGATAAGACTTATCCCAAACTACAGATGATACTGGAGGAAACTGGCACCATGGAGCCTTAAGAGGAATGCATGAGGTTGAACCTTTGCAGACATTGGCCACCATCTTGCTCCAACACTTGGCAACAAACATTGGTGAGGGAAGTAACTTACACTTTATGGCCTGGTAATTGTAAGCTTATACCCCAAGTAAATACACTTTATAGAAGCCAGCAAATTTCTGATATTTTGCATCAGCACCCCTTTACCTGACTAATACACTGGCTTAAGGATGTTTCCATATGCTTCCATTTTGAAGCCCTAGGAGATGTTAAGACTCAACCATGCAAAACGAGTTACCAAAAATGGAATGGCCTGACCATATATTGGTTCCATGACCAGGAACAAGCAGTCCTAGAATCTATAAAATGTTGAAGAACTCCCCATAATGGGAATTAAATATTCTTTTGGTTAGTGTGTTGGTTTCCACCCACTGAGAAAACACCTTATGAACATTTGAACATATTCATATGCCTTAGAAGCATGCCCCAGGTGTACACCTTCCCACACATCACACCATCACTGACACCCCATATCAGCGATTCTCTCCTGCCACAATTATGCCCTTTCTGTGATCCAAAGCCTTTCCAAAAATGAAGCCAACAAAATAACCAAATAAAATTAATAAGAATATGAAATAATAAGTTTATAAAATAAATTTAAAAATTTAAATAATGTAATTTTTTAGACATTCTCTCTTTCATCACCATAAGATCTGTTGTCTTGTATGTACAGTGACAATTCTTTCCAAATATTCCCCCAGTGTCTTGTTTTTTTCCATTTTATCTTCAAAGAAGCTTTAGGTGACAGAAAAGTCACATAGAAAATATTGGTGTTTCCCATAT
>JAQZBX010032699.1:0-25736 GCA_029593785.1 Cabassous unicinctus
CATATTATCTTTCAATTCTTTGAGACCCTGTTCAATTTTTTCATTCTATCTTTTTTTCTTTTCACCTATCTATTCAATTTCCAATATTCTGTCTTCAATTTCTGTAATTCATTCTTCTGCCATTTCAAATGTGCTATTCTATGTCTCTAAGATATTTTTTAGGCAGTACCGTGGATTGAATCCAGGGCCTCATACATAGGAAGCAGGCACTCAACCACTGATGTACAGTGGTTCAAAGTAATTGGTTCAAGTATTTCTAAAACTTTATGATTTCCCTGTTTAAGTTATCAAAATAAGAACAGGGAACTGCTAATGGGGCATAGACCAGATCTAGGTTGCCTGTAAAAGAAACAAGAGGCAAGCCTTGTCTTTCTTCACTTTCCTGGCTGGCTACTAGATGGTGGCCTTCAGAAAATTTTCCACAGTGATGAATAATTCAAAATCACTAACTAGTTCTTCTGAACCAGTGGTATGAGTTGCGGTGGTTACATTCACCAAAGAGAATCAACACTCAACACTCAGCCACACATTTCCTCTTTTCAGGGAGGAATATGTTTTCCCCTAACTGTTGGCTGCTCAGACACAAGATTTACCAGACTGATTGCTTTTGTAGTGGGTGATGGTTGGCATTCACCACCATGGGGGAATCAACTCATGATTTTCCCTTTGGCCCATTTCTCTTTCCATCCCCAATTCCTCGTGGACAATGCCTGCAATACTCCTCTGGTTTGCAGGTCCCCAAAGCAGCTCCCTTGGATGACTTCTACACTTTTTCCCATATTTTGTAAGAAAGATGCACCTTGCCTGAGTTAGTCCAATGCCATCTTCCTCTCAATCCTCATTTTTCTATTGATTATGTCTGATGGGGAAAAATTCTATCCCATACCAGAATGTTTCACCTGCCCCCCCATCTACTTCCCCTACCTGCCTCTTGAAAGCCCTTGCCTTTCCACCTGGACTTAGATTGAGTCCAATGGAAACACTGAAACTGTGAACATGTCTGATCAATCTTTGGGTGTGGTCCTGTCAGAAATAAATGGGCAACAAGCCAGGGGACCTGGAGGTATTATAAAAAGCCAATCTCTCTTCCCACCTGGTCATTTATTAGTCTGTTGCTCAGACAAGAATAGCAGAAACTATTTCCTCTTCCACAAAACCTGTATAAAGGCAACATATTTCCTGCATCAGGAAAAGATCCTTGAAAATGTTATTTTGAAAGATGCCCAAAATTTTTAGGTGGTTGCTATGTCTTAAAGAAGGTCCTTTAACCTCTAATGCCAGGGAGTTCAGATGGTCTGTTTGAATTCCTTGCCATTATAATGTCACTGAAATGCACATTTGCTCTGTGAAAACTAGGCTTCTGTGTTTCCTTCAGTAAGGCAGTAAATATTCACTAGCTCATCTCACTTTCCCTTATATGATAAAATTAAGGCCTTGCATGATTTCTTACTTCAATGAACACATGAGAGCTGGTATCTATTTCAAATCAACACAGTACATAAAAGAACCCAACCTCAATTCAAGAGCTGGAGTAGAAATGAGATTCAATATAATACTGAAGACTAGCATTTATAATTTACAATGAATAATTACAACCCTTCCCTAAAGTGTACAATTACTTTTTGTCTTTTTTACAAAAATGTAATAATCCTCCCATCTCCCAATATCATCCCTCCAACCTAACCTGTCTCATGTAGTCTCATGAACACCAGGAAACAGAGGCATAATGCCCTTAAAATGCTTGAGATTTGATATTGGGGGGTCCCAACCGGGCCTTTCCTCCTTCACTAGGTGAAGTGTTGGCTAGGTAAGGAAGGCCTTTCCCACTTCCCTCAGGGGTGAGAGACTGGGGTGAGTGTGGGTAGAGAAACTTTGCCCCTTGGATGTCTTAATGATAGAATATTTGGTTCAGCCTGAGGAAGTTTAAAGTGGAGTAAAGTGGGGTTGGGACCCCAGGGAATATCATGCATGAACACTCGTGTGCCCAAGGAAAGTGCAATGCCCTCAAAGGCAGTCAGTGGTCCACAGGAGTCCAGGTCAGCAGGTGAATGAGCAGGGTCATTCCTAATTGCAGGGAGGTTTAGGGGAGAAAATAGAGTTTGGGCGAGGCCTAGACTGGTTGGTTGGGAGAGAAATGTGTGCCTGGCTTGTCCTTTTCTGGTGGTGAGAGCTAGTCCACCCAGGGAGCTAGATACTGAAAGAATATTCTTGAAGACTGTGGACTCCAGTGCCAGATAGTAATTGCCTTTTGGCAACTTGAGTCCATTCACCTTCCTGCTCAGAACGTTTGAAATGTTTCCATTATTGACATTGGACCCTAAGGGTCCAATTCATGTTAAAGATCATAAATTTAAAAATAAGTTTTAGCCCACTAAATTGCATTTTAGGAACTTACTAAACCTCTGATATTTTTCTATGTAGCCTTGATATATGTTATTTTTAAAAATAGACAGAAGCTGTTATCTCTTACTGTCTATAAAGCAGATGCTTTGTTTTTTTAATGCTAATGCTATGTTTTGTAAACTGAATAATCTTTATCTTGTAAGTGAACAGTAACAAAAGAGCTTGCAAATGGTAGGCAGACTGGGTAAACTTTCTCACAAAACAATGGTGAAAGAGCCAAAAGCTCCCTGAGGGAACTGTTTTGGTGGTCAGCAGACAAGGGCATTGCTTCACAACTCACAGGAGAGTGAGGGTCAGAGAGAAAAAGAATCCAAAACAACAAACTATAAGTTACTAAACCAACTGACTGCCAGGAAGGGGACCCATCACCTACACCTAAGATATTCAGTGGGTGGTAATGTCCCTGGCTCAATTCAGCTGACTGAAAGGGGAGCACCCTGTCAGCTGTTACAAGGGAAAAGGGAGGGGAAGTGGGTGGGGGGAGGTTCAGTGAATTCAGCCAGCAGAACCTGCTTTGACTCTTGGCTGCAGTCAGAGGAAAACAAAGGAAAACAGACAGACACATCTGTGGAAAGGTGCACCAAGGAGCACCATCTGATGGCTGGTCTGAAAATTACATGGATAAAAACTGCTTTTAGAGCTTTCTTTACCCTACCACTGGGAGAAGGTGAGTTCCTCATTAGTGAACCCCTGGCATGACTTTGATAGCTTAAGCTGGGCAATTTTAAAGACTTAGATCAAGTTGAACCAAATATCAAAAAAAATGCTGTGAAAAAATAACCATCTGCAAGAGAAAGAAATTGGCCATCAGAGTAAATTCACCAACATATCAGACACCTAGACATCAGCAAAAAATTACAAGCTCTACTAAGAAACAGAAATAGTTGGCCCAGCCACAAGAACAAACCAAATATCCTGAAGAGATTCAGGATTTAAGACAATAAAAAATAATAATCACACAACTCTCCTAAAACACTTCAAAGAATTTTTTTAAAATATTACTAAAGAAATAAAGGATATCATAAAGACACTGGGTGAGCATAAAGAACAATTTGAAAGCCTACAAATAAAAGTCACAGACCTTAAGGAAATGAAAAATGCAATGGATGAGATTAAAAATACATTAGAGGCACATAAGAGCAGATTTGAATTGCTTGAAGTGAGAATTAGTGATTTCAAAGACAGAACATTTGAACTTGAAAAGACAGGAGAGCAGAAAGAGAAGAGAATGAAAAAAATGGAACAGTGTCTCAGGGAATTTAATGACAATTCAAAATGCAAAAACATATGCATTATCGGTGTCCCAGAAGGAGAAGAAAATGGAAAAGGAGCAAAATTGAGGAAATAATGACTGAATACTTCCCTACACTTATGAAAGAAAGAAATATCAATATCTGAGAAAGACAATACACCACAAACAGAATAAACATGAATAGAACTTCCTTGAGACACTTGCTATTGAGAATTAGAAATATCAGAGTTAAAGAGAAGATTTCAAAGGCAGCAAAAGAAAAATAAAGCATCACATACATGAAAACTTGGTTAGATTAAGTGCCTACCTTTCATCAGAAACCATGAAGGAAAGAAGAAAGAGGTATGACATATTTAAGGTATTGAAAGAGAAAAACTGGCAGCCAAGAATTCTGTATCTGGCAAAGCTGTCCTTCAAAAATAAAGGGGAGCTCAAAGTTTTCACAGACAAACCAAAACTGATAGAATATGTTACCAGAAGACCAGATTTACAACAGATATGAAAGGAAGTGCTGCAGCCTGAAAGGAAATAAACAAGGTTAAGAGACTTGGAAAAGAGTATAGAAATGAAGATTATTAGAAATCATTAAAAAGATAGACTATAGTATGATATGACAACAGAAATCCAAAGGTCAAAATGAATGAAGTAAGTAATACATCTACAGTAATAATATTGAACGTTAATGGTTTGAACTCCTTAATCAAGAGACAGACTGATAGAATAGAAAAAAAAAAGAGTTATCTATTGGTTGTCTACAAGAGACTCATGTCAGAGGTCAGGACACAAGCAGGTTAAAAATGAAAGATGGGAAAAAAAAATTCCATGCAACCAGTAACCAAAAGAAAGGTGGAGTAGCAATATTAATATCAGACAAAATAGATTTTAAATGCAAAACTGTAATAGATGAAGAAATTCATTATATATTGATAAAAGGGGCAATTCAACAAGAGTAAATAAATATTCTAAATATTTATGTACTAACATCAGTGCCCCAAGATACATGAGGAACACACTGGCAAACATGAAGGGAGAAATAAATGTCTCTAATATAAAAGTTGGAGACTTCAACACACCACTCTTAATATTGGATAGAACATCTGGACAGAGGATAAAGAAAGAGAGAGCTTCAATAATATGATACATGAACTACACCTAACAAACATCTATAAGATATTGCACCCCAAAACAGCAGGATATAAGTGCTCATGGATCCTTCTCCAAAATTGACCATATTTTGGGTCACAAGACAAGTCTTCATAAATTTAAAATTTTTGAAATTATGCAAAACACTTTCTCTGATCATAACAGAATAAAGCTTTAAATCAATAATGGATGGAAAAAGGGAAAATTCATCAATACATGGAGATTAAACAATATACTCTTAAACAGTCAGTGAGTCAAAGAAGAAATTGCAAGAAAATTTAGCAAATATCTTGAGATGAATGAAAATGGGTACACAACATATCAAAACTTATAGGGGGAAGTGGGTGTGGCTCAATCGATAGAGCTCCTGTTTGCCATACGGGAGGCCCCAGGTTCGCTTCCCGGGTCCTCCTTGTGAGGGCAGGCCAGCCTGTGCAGCGTGGGGGGTTGATGCAGCGGGTCCTCACAGCAAGGGGGAGATAAGCAGACACGGAGAAAACACACAGCGAATGGACACAGCAGGCACAAGCAGCAAGGGGGAGATAAATAAATAAATAAATAAATCTTTAAAAAAAAACAAAACTTATGGGATGTTGCAAAAGCAGTGCTGAGAGGAAAATTTATAGCACTCAATGCATACATTAAATGAGAAGAAAAAGTGAACATTGATGATCTAACTGCATTCCTAGAAGAACTAGAAAGAAAAGAGCAATCTAATCCAAATCAAAGCTGAAGGAAAGAAATAGTAAAGATCAGGGCAAAAATAAATGAAATTGAGAATAACAACAACAACAACAAAACAATAGGGAGAATCAATATAACTAAAGGTAGGTTCTTTGAGAAGATCAACAAAATCTACAGATTTTGTCAATGAAAAACAGAGAGAAGACACAAATAAATAAAATCAGAAATGAGAGGGGGGACATTACCACTGACACCATAGAGATCGTAAGAGGATACTATGAATGACTGTATGCCAGAAAACTAGCAAATGAAGACAAGATGGACAAATTCCTAGAAATGTGTGAACCACCTCCACTGACTTTAGAAGAAATAGAAGACCTCAACAAACCAATCACAAGTAAAGAGATAGAAACTGTCATCAAAAACCTCCAAAAGATGAAAAGCCATGAACCAGATGCCTTCACAGGTAAATTCTACCAATCATTCAAAGATGAAGTAATACTAATGTTGCTCAAGCTCTTGTAAAAAATTGAACAGGAAAAAATGCTACCAAACCCATTCTATAAAACCAACATCACCCTAATACAAAAAAACGGATAAAGATACTAAAAAAAATTACAGACCAGTATCTCTACTGAATATAGATGCAAAAATCCTCAACAAAATATTTGCAAACAGAATCCAAAACCACATTAAAAGAGTTATACACGTTGATCAAATGAATTTTATCTCAGTTATGCAAGAGTGATAAAGCACAAGAAGATCAATTAATGTAAAAAAAACTCATTAATAAATTCAAGAAGAAAAATCACATGATCCTCTCGACTGATGCAGGAATGGCATTATATAAAATACAGCATCAATTCTTTATAAAAATACTCCAAAATATTGGAAGAGAAGGAAGCTTTCTCAAAATGGTGAAGTGCATGTATGAAAAACCTACAGCTAGCATTGTACTCAATGGTGAAAGTGGGGAAGTTTTCCCACTGAGATCAGGAACAAAACAAGGATGCCCACTGTTACCTTTATTATTCAATGTTGTGCAAGAAGTTCTAGCCAGAGCAATTAGGTAAAGAACTAAAAGATGGGGAGAAGATGTGGCTCAAGCACTTGGGTGCATGCTTCCCAAAGGGAAGGTCCTGGGTTTCGTCCCGGTGCCTTGTAAAAACAAACAAACAAACAAAAATTCAACAAGCAAAACAGACAAAAAATAATCAACTCAGGGAAGCCTATGTGGCTTAGTGGTTGAGTGCTAGCTTCTCCTTTAAAAGAACCAAGATCTGGCCCCCTAAAAAAAATGAAGTGCACCCAAATAAGAAAGGAAGAACTAAAACTTTTTCTATACACTGATGATATGGCCCTATATCTAGAATCTCCTGAAAAAAATCCACAACAAAGCTACCAGAACTAATAGAAAAATTCAGCAAAGTTGTTGGATACAAAATTAATGAGCAAAAATCAAGAGCACTTCTGTATACTACTGAAGTGCAATCTTAAGAGGAAATCAGAAAAAAATCCACTTATAACAGCAAACAAAACAGTCAAATATTTAGGAATAACCTTAACTAAGGACATAAAGGACTTGTGTTCAGAAAATTAAGAAAACATTGCTAAGGGAAACCAAAGAAGACTTAAATAAATGGGAAGAACATTTCATATTCATGGATTGGAAGACTAAACATTGTTAAGATGTCCGTTCAATGCAAACTGATTTTCAGATTCAATGCCACCTCAATAAAAATTCCAACAGCCTTTTTTGCAGAAATCAAGAGGCTGATAAGCAAATTTATTTGGAAGTGTAAGGGGCCACAAATAGCCAAAAATGTATTGAAAAAGAAGAATGAAGTTGGAGGACTCTCACTTCCTGACTTTAAAGCATATTACTTAGCTATAGTGGTAAAAACAGCATGGTACTGGCATGAAAACAGACACATTAACCAATGGAACCAAATCGAGAACCCAAAAATAGTCCTTTGCATCTACAGTCAAATAATTTTTTAAAGGACAGTCAATTCCTCCCAGCCAGAAAAGTCTAATTCATCAAATGATGCTGGGAGAACTGGATAGCCATATCTAAAAGAAGGAAAGAGGTCACCTACCTCAGACGTTATACAAAATTAACTCGAAGTGGATCAAGGACTTAAACATAAAAACAACTAAAGCTTACAGCTAAAGAATGGGTAAGAAAATAGATAAATTTGGCCTCCTCAAAATTAAACAGCTTTTATTTTTACCTCAAAATTCTTTGTCAAAAGGGTGAAAAGACAGCCAAGTCAATGGCAGAAAATATTTGGCAATCACACATCTGATAAGGACTTAATATTCATGATATAGAAAGACATCATACAACTCAATAGTAAAAGACAAACTGCCATATTAAAAAATGGGCAAAAGACTTTTAAAAAATTGTCCACAGTAAAAATACAAATGGTGAAGGAACACATGAAAAAATGTTCAATGTCACTAGCAATTAGGAAAATGTAAATAAATATTACAATGATATATCATTTCACAATTATTACTGGCCGCTATTAAAATGCTGGAAAACTGTAAATATTAGGGAATATGTGGAGAGATAGAAATGCTTATTCACTGTTGGTGGAAATGTAGAATAGTCCAGTCACCATGGAGAATGTTTGGCAGGTCCTAAACAAGTTAAATATCGACTTACCATGTAGCCCAGCAATGCCATTGCTAGGTATTTACCCAGAAATGAGAGAAGAGACACGAGCAGCCATCTGCACACCAATGTTCACAGCAGCATTATTCTCAATTGTCAAAAGTTGTCATGAGATCTGATTGCCTATCATGAGCTGGGTATTGTCTGACCCACCAATCCATAAAGTTGGGCAGGCACAGCAAGCACTCCATAAAAAGGTGGAAGTGGTATATACGAGATAGGGCTCAAGTGGGTCCTGAAGGCACAAGTAAGTTACATGAGGAAGAAGCCCAAATGCCCATGGTCACCACCCCTGCCATGTTACCTTCTCTTTCCCAGCCCACAGCTTTGGACTCTTGGGGAGTCACAATCAGTTGACTAAGTATGAGAAAACTCGGGCCTGGATTACAGGTGGTTCTGCATGATATACAAGTACCACCTGAAAGTGGACAGCTGCAGCACTGCAGCAGTCTTCTAGGACATCCTTGAAGGATAGCTGTATTAGTCAGCCAAAGGGGTGCTAATGTGAAATACCAAAAATGGGTTGGTCTTTATAAAGGGTATTTATTTGGGGTAGAAGTCCACAGATAACAGGCCATAAAGCGTTAAGTTTCTTCTTACCAAAGTTCATTGCCATGTGCTGGAGCAAGACAGCTGCCGATGTTTGCCAGGGTTCAGGCTTCTTGTGTTCCTCTCTTTCTGGGGCTGCGTTTCTCTCTGGGCTTAGCTCTTCTGGTTCCTCCACAAGGTCAGCTGTAGACTATCAGGCGAATGGCTCACTTCTCTTCTTCTGGGTCCTTTTCCCCAACATCAAAACTGCTTCTCAAAAACTCCTTCTACTCTGTTCGCTGCATTGCCTTTTATAATCAATTCCCCGCCTACCATGGGGTGGGGCTTAATGCCCTACTGATGTGGCCCAGTCAACTCCCTAATCATAACTTAATTATGCCCAGATTAACAGATCAGTTTACAAGCATGATCCAATTATATTTTTGGAATTCATAATTACATCAAACTGCCCAATGACAACAATATCAGTGAGGGCAAATTCTCCCAGTGGTCAGAACTTCGAGTAGTGCACCTAGTTGTTCATTTTGCTTGTAATAAGAAAGGGCCAGAGGTGCGTTTGTACACTGATTCATGGGCTGTTGCCAATAGTTTGGCTGGATGGTCAGGGACTTGGAAGGAACATGATTAGAAAATTACTGACAAGGACATCTTGGGAAGAGGTATTTGGATAGACCTTTCTGAGTTGGCAAAAAACATGTACATATTTGTGTCCCACATGAATGCTTACCAGAGGGTGACTTCAGCAGAGGAAGATTTCCATAATCAGGTGGATAAG
This sequence comes from Cabassous unicinctus, assembly GCA_029593785.1. Lineage (NCBI taxonomy): Eukaryota > Metazoa > Chordata > Mammalia > Cingulata > Chlamyphoridae > Cabassous > Cabassous unicinctus. The sequence goes on from JAQZBX010032699.1 coordinate 9,487, forward strand.
ATGATCTGCTCTATGGCTAATTCTCAGCTTCTTTCCCCAGCCACTCCTGTCATTGCCCAATGGGATCATGAAAAGAGTGACAATGGAGGTAGGGATGGAGGTTATGCATGGGCTCAGCAACATGGACTTCCCCTCACCAAGGCTGACTTGGCTATAGCCACTGCTGAATGCCCGAATCTGCCAGCAGTGGAAACCCACATTCAGCCTCTGATATGGCATCATTCCTCGAGCTGACCAGACTGCTACCTGGTGTCAGGTTGACTACATTGGGCCACTTCCACCATGGAAGGAGCAGAAATTTGTTTTAACTGGAATACACACATAATTTGGATATGGGTTTGCATTTCCTGCATGCAATGCTTCTTCCAAAACTACAATCTGTGGACTTACTGAAAGTCTTATCTACTGCCATGGAATTCCATACAGCATTGCTTCTGATCAAGGAACCCATTTCACAGCAAATGATGTGCAGGAATGGGCACATGCCCATGGAATTCATGGGTCTTACCATGTTTCACATCACTGTGAAGCAGCTGGATTAAAAGAACGGTAGAATGGCCTTTTGAAGACTCAATTAGATGGCAATTCTTTTCAGGGCTGGGGCAATGTTCTCCAGGAGGCTGTGCATGCTCTAAATCAGCATCCACTATGGTGCTGTTTCTCCCATAACCAGGATTCATGGGTCCAGGAATCAAGGGGTGGAAATGGGAGTGGCACCATTCACTATTATCCCTAGTGACCCACTAGGGAAATTTTTGTTTCCTGTACCTGCAACCTTAAACTCTATTGATCTACAGGTTTTAGTCCCAAAAGGAGTAGTGCTGCCACCAGGGAACATAACCGTGATTCTTAACTAGTGGCAGTCTTAACTAGAAGTTAAGACTGCCACCGGCCACTTTGGGCTCCTCTTACATGTAAATCAACAGGCAAAGAAGGGAATTACTGTACTGGCTGGGGTGATTGATCTTGACTATCAAGGGGAAATAAGACTACATCTACATAATGGGGCTAACGAAGAATTTGCCTGGAATACAGGAGATCCTCTGGACTGTCTCCGAGTACTGCCATGTCCTGTGATTAAAATCAAGGGAAAATTGCAACAAAGCAATTCAAGCAGGACTAACAATGGCCCAGAATCTTCAGGAATGAAAGTTTAGGTCACCCCACCAGGCAAAGAACCACAGCCAGCTGAAGTGCTTGCTGAGGGTAATGGGAAAATGGAATGGGCAGTGGAAGAAGGTAGTAATAAATATGAACTTTGACCATGTGACCAGTTAACGGAAACAAGGACTGTAATAGTCATGAACTTCCTTGTTTCATTATGAGTATGATTGTGTATATACACAAAATGAATTTCTTTGTTTTCTTCCCCAACCTTTTCCCTTATCATATGAAAAGTTTTATTCATTTCATGTCATAATATTTAAGGATGTCACGTTTAAGAGTGAATATTACCCAAGGACTTGCACCCAATTCTGTAGGGAATTAATGCGTTTCCGGTTGTACACAGGCAAGTTGAACATTGTTAGGCAGAAATATATATCTATACTTGTCTGTTATTGTTTTTACTTAGAGACTAAGTATGGTTTAAAGCAATGTGTATGGTTGCCAAGTTGACAAGGGGTGGACTGTGATAGTTAAGCTAATGTGTCAACTTGGCCAAGTAATTATGCCCAGTGGTTTGGTCAAGCTATCACTGGGCTAATTTGTAATACAAGAGCATTTATGGACTTCGGTCACAAGTGAATTTACTGTGTGGATGGCTCCTTATATCTGCACCAATCAGGGAGATTGCATCAGCAGTGGATGGTGCTTTTATACAATCAGTTGAATGCCTTAAAGGGGGAAGTGATTTCAACATTCAGAGAGAATTCCCCAGCTTGTCTTTGGACAGCCAATTTCTCCCAGAAACTCAGCAAGGACCTTTCATTGGAGCCCCTGGTTTGCAGCCTGCCTGCAGAACCTAGACTTGTGCATCCCCACGGTCATGTAAGAGACTCTTATAAAATCTCATATTATTGACAGGTATCTCCTGTTTATTCTGTTTCCCGAGAGAACCCTGACTAATAAAAACTTGGTGACCCAAAAGAGACCAGGTCCTAGAAATCCCTGCCTGAGGTTTCCACAAACGCACAAGGTGATGAGCATCTGCCACTGGTCCTATGTGGTCCCATTGACCCTTTTAGTTATTAGGTTTGGTGATTCATATCATTCCTATCCTTGTCAGTGTCACTGACACCTAAAATGCTTCATTTTTCATTTTGGGGACAGAAACACTTCTGGGAAAACAAAACAGCTTTTGGGTGAATGACTTTCCATGTATACCTAATCTTTTGTCAAAGTCTGTTATGTTTGCTTTTGGCATTTTGTTCAATTTCCAGTTTGGTTATTTGCTATTGCTTATGATTGTGAATTAAAGCCCAACCTGAGTCAGTCCACTTTGGTATCAGTAACACATCCCAAGGTTTATGAGAATAAGTTTCCAAACTACTCACATTTTTCTTTAATTTGATTGGTTGTGGGTTAGGTTCCCATTTTAGCTATTGGATCCTTGTATTTGTTATTTTTTAACATAAATTGTTTGAATCTCTACCAGGGGCATGGGTAACACCTGAAACACTACTAAGAATAATTTAAAACAAACCACTTAAATGCATTTTAAACACCTGGCCAATGTTTAGTTATGAACATCTGAAAAAGAAGAGAATGATATTTCTGTGCAAATCTTCCTGGGCACAGTATGATTTTAATTCAGAATAGAAATAGCCTGAAAATGATTCTATAGAGAAAAATACTATATTACAATAGACATATTATAAAAGAAGAAACATGAGGTACAATCTCATATGTAAAATATTTTATGATTTTGTAAGAATTTGCAGAAAAGGGTAAAAAATTATAGTTCAAACTACTAAGCTTTATACTTCTGTGTTTTTGTGTTTTGTGTTGAATTTTTGTCTGTTTTATGTGTATTTTTCTGTCTCTGGAAGGAAATAGCAAATTAACAAATGAAAATTCTTAAGAAAGGTCTATTAATAATTGCTCAAAGATAAATAATACTTATATATGATTTAGTAGTCCTGATGTCCCAGAAATTGTGGAAGCCAAGCTTCTGATGCCTTTGAAATCCTACTCTCTTCACTCTCTGTGTCATAACTTAGACCAACTCCCCTTCTATAATGATATATTTTCTCAAAACCATGGAAGACTAAATTTGTCTTTCAAAGAATTCAGTCTTATCCTTCAGACTTATGAGTCTCAACACTCAGACTTTAAATTTATAGAACTGCTTGTGATTAATGTAAACGACCTGGACATTAAAAAAAGTAGCTCCTTAAAAAAACCATAAAAGATTGTTTATTACTGTTTTAAAAGGTCATTAACTAAGGTTTGTTAAGCATTAAGACAAATCTACTTGTTCATAACATGTTTTAATTGTTTCATTTGTATAGTTCTATTATATTATTTTAAAAGAAAGAGAAACATTAGTGAAAAAATAAACAGAAAAATTTAAGCCAGGGATAGCAACATGACTGCTCTCTTTCCCATTTTCATATTAATTCTAATTGGACCAAGCTAGTCGCATTAATAAAATTGTTGGTGAAGTTTAATAACTTTTGATTCAAACAACTCTATAAAGGAGAAGAGAAAAATATAGAAAAACACTGGCCGCTTTGATAAACTTGCAATTAAATCATGGCTTGGTCCTGATAACATTGAGTTCTACCCCTAATTTGCTTCCAGAAAGATGTTTCAGAAATGTGTCCCTGTAAATGTTTCATAATATATCTCATTGATATACTGTTAAAGTGGAAAACTAAAGAAAGCATGTATTTCCAAAAACTGTGCCCTATAAGCTATCATTGTTCTAGTTTTGCATGATACTAAGTATTTAAAATGAAGAAGAATTATGATGCATTTAATGAAATTATCTTTCTGACAAGTTTGTTGGACTTTGATGGTAAGTGCAAGTTGTAGGATGTTTGAAGGCAGTTTCCAAAATCATTTTGGTAATGTACATATGTAAGGTATATCAAACGATATTCCCTTAACTGAAGCTAATCAAATGGTCCCAACTAAAAGAAGTTTACATGCAAAGGAATGGATTAGCTTTAATAAGATTTCCTGGCATTTATCCCATTTCAAATTGTCACAGCATACAAACACTTCTATAGGACATAGTCTAATTCAATGAACAAAGCAAACAATATTCCCTCCACTCCTGGGATTCCCTATATAGTTGAGGAGTTGGACAGTAACATTCGACATCATCAGCAGGTGGCACACCTAGAAAGTTAGCTGGGACATTCTCATATATCTCTCCATGGATCAACTAAAAAAATGACTAAGGGAGCAGATGTCGCTCAGTGGTTGAGCACCCGTGTACAAGGAAACAGTTCAATCCCAATATCATCTTAATAAAGTAGGTGATTTTGGGTCAAGAAAGAAGGGGCTCCTGCTTTCATAGATCACATTGAAGAGTATGTGGTGGTGGCAGGGAAGGCCTAGCAGCACCCTGGCTTCTGTCATCCTATGATTCCAGCTTGGGGTCTATTGGTAGTTGGTACCATTCCCCTTCAGGAGGAAAGGAGTCCAAAGACCTGTGGATTGGGTCTGGGTCCCTGGGGGGCTCCATTCGGAGGGCAAGCCCTTGCAAAACCTTGGGCCCAACCTGGGGGGACAAAAACACCAGGCTAAGGCAGGAACAAGGTTCTCAGCCAGGTCTCCAGACACATTCTGTCCCTTGTCTTCAATAGATCAACCCTACACATTAATGCTACCAGACCTAGATAGCCTCCACTAGACATGACATACTCTGGATCATATAAGGGAATACCATAAATGCCTAGTATTTTGGGGAACTGTTTGCAGGCAATCACAGAAATGGCCTGGAAGAACTTGGCTCATGTGAATTGGGGGAGAGAACGTCTACAAACCACATACACTTTGTGATTTTCCAAAAGCTGGATCTCAGAGCTGGCTAGAAGTGTTATTGGCATCCATGGAGCTAGGTGGAGTACCCAGAAGGTAGCTAGGTGTGCCAGATGTTCCCAGTGGAGGTCTAGGTGGGGATTGGAGAAGGAGGCTGAGGAGTTTTCAGGTCAGTGGCTTGGGGGGGGCACCCTAAAGCTTGGGTTCATCACCCACCCCCACCCACATAATGCCACAGGTTGTCAACAAACACAACATTCCTTACCTAGGAACATTCCTCATGAGACTGTATATGCTAGACACACCTCTCCAGGCCTATCTGGATGTTAGTGGGACTGTGGGACTGAGCAGCTGTGGCACCTAGACTCCAATTTCTTGGACAACTCTGGAAGGGAGGTCTAGAGTATGACTCCTGGTACCATTACAGTGGGTGTCTTGTTTTACAGCGACTACATGTCTTGGGAGCTGGATCCTCTGTTTTTATCACTCAACAACACCTTCAAGACTTGGAAGGAAAAGGCCAGGCTAAATTGCTGGTGGGGGAGCCTGACCCAATCAGCAAGTGGTGGGGATGCTTAGGGGTTCAGTGAAGTCCAGGGCTCAGCATAGTCCCTGGGAGGCACACAGCCTGTGCTGGGATTTCCACCGCATTCCTGTCCAACTTTTGCCAGTTGCAAGATGTCTCATTTCTCTGGATCTCAGTTTCCATGTTTGAGGTATGAGGTGAAGCTGAATGATCTCTCAGACAGCTGGAGTGCATGGGATACTGTTGACTGAATATTTAGCTGGGAGTCTTGTATACAAACAGCAGTGGTAGCATGAGGAATGCTGTCCATGTCTTCAGATAGTTCTATAATGCAAGCCAGACCTTCCATCCAGCCACCAGAACTCTAATGCAATGTCAAGTACTAGGAGAGCAGCCAAAGCAGATACCAGCTCCAGTCCATGTTGTCTGGGACATAGCCAAAAACTCAGCATGCGCTTGTCTGGTTCCTTCAGCTCCAGTGGGGAAGAGATGAACATAAGCCTTTTCCCAGAGTGTCTGGGGACAAGGAAAAGGAGGCTTGCTATCCCATTTCTCCAACAGCCCTTCCTTGTCCCCTCCATTCTTGGTGGCAGAGTTCCACCATCTGCTTCTAAAAATTGGCCAATAAGACCTGGATCCAAAATAAAGCTTGTAGAAGCCCCATGGACACAAGATCTTTGGCTTCTGCTGATCTAGCTTCCCACCACAGTTCAGGGAGTTGCCCTCCCTGCAATCCCTGAGAACCTCAGGCCTTAGCTCAGTCTTCAGCTGCACTTCATCCTGGGTTTCTCTGTACCATGCATATTGTAATCCTGTCAACTCAGAGATGCACCTTCTTAGGGGGATGCAACCACAACTCCTTGCTGCCATTCTATGACCAGGAGGGGATGAAAGTGACATCTGCACCATCCACCTGAACATGAAAAACAGCAACATGTAGGAGAGTATCCGGGGAGTCAGGTGGGTGTAGTGTCTCTCTGGGTACTGAGATCTCCTAAATGACTATTTTGACACATAAGCCATGTTTGGGCCTCACAACACACTGCCAACTTCTCCTACCCCAAGATGAAGCATGTAGCCTCTATAGCACCCACTGTACAAAGGAGAACTTGGAAGGCCTCCTCATCTCTTCCTGATGCTCAGGGATCAGTACTTGGGTAGGGGTGGGCAATGTGTCTCTAAGTCTCATCCACCTATGGGATGCTGAACAAGGCCTATGATGACCAGCAAAAGTAACAGAAATAGGTGAGAATGGAGACACTGAGCCCCCCCTTCCAGGCCAAGACCTTGGTGTTGGGGCAGGATGCTTATTTATAAAATGGGGCAAAATCGTTGAGTACCCAGAAAGACCTCCTCAACAACAGCAAAAGATCCCACACACTCATCCTTGTGGTTAGACCCATGCTCCTGATCCCTCCAGCTCATCCTTCACCCGTGAGAGCATCTTGAACCACTACACCTCTGCTCTGGAACCTGTCAGGAAGGAGAGGGCAGGAGTAGAAAAGGAAGAGGAGGGAGGCTACAAAGACTTTTCTTAGGCCCAGATTCAGGAGGTGTAGCCAGCTTCCATGTCCATCCTTACCAACACTATTTTCCTGGCCAAGCTCTCTGGGTGGCATCTGAGAACAATGGCCATCAAGGAGGGACCAAGATATTTCAGTGTCCACCATGCTTCTAAGCTCTCCATGTCCACCAAGCCAAGGGCTAGTTGAGCCTTGCTTGAATGAATTTGGTTTGGCCCTAAGCTCCAAGTGTCTTTGGGCACAGAACATGTGGTGGCAGGGGATGGGAAGAATCATGCCCAACCATTTCTGCAAGCAGGGCAGTAAGAGATGTCCACATGGTAATGCATTTGCTGGAGCCATCCCCTCACACCTGCTGGCTGTCTTTAACAGGACTTTCAGAGAGATGTGGGATAAGCTTGGGTGGAACCTATGGCAAGACCTGTCATGCTAACTGGGTGTGGCCCATGTAGGTCTGAAGGGGTTTGGCTGGGTGGGGCTGAGACTCTCCAAGCCCAAAAGGATCAGAGCACTTACTCTTGGTCTGAATCCAGCATGTCAGGGTGGGCAACTCCAGAAAGTCATGTGCTCTGTGCTGGGACTGGCATGGAGTGACCTGGGCTGAGGATGATGGTAGATTGCCAGTTGATGGCCTGCTCAGGCCCTCATCCCCAGTCCAAAGTGGTAAGAGTTCCACATGCCACAGGCCCACACTTCATCCACATGGACAGAACAGGTAGCCTGTCCTCTCTCCTCAGACATTTATTAAGCTTTAAATCCAACTCCTCATTATAAATCTGGAAATTGAGGCCCAGAGAGAAATAAGGATGGGCCCAATGCCCAGACTTGGGCAGAGTACAGAGGTTAAGGTAGAGTTATGGACTCCTAAGCCAAGCTTTAGGATGTGTCCTGAGCTCTTTGAGGGCTTCAGGAGGAGAGGCCAAACTCCTTTTGAGCACTATCCCAAACACCCACCTACATCCTTTTCTACTTCCTCACTAGCCCCAAAGTTGCCGTCATTGTCACTATTTTGGCATTTTGTTGGCTTGACAACCTACCCCTCCCTGGACCCTCTCAGGAACAGGTGACCATCCTCAGCTGTCACTAACACTTATATTTACCAACCATGGCCCCATGGTGGCCTGCCTACCTGACAATCAGTATCCAGACATGAACAAAAAACATTGTATCATGAATAGGAGGTGGAGAGAAACAGTGATGGGCCACAAGGTAGGGACTGGTTTTCTGTCCATGACTTGAGCAGTGTTTTATTCTTCTCTTTAAATGCTTAAATGGCAGGAAAAGTGTTCAGGTAACCAGGAGGGTTCCTGGGAGAGATGGGTTGGTAGATCAGCATAGCCTGGTACCTAAACTCCAGTTTCTGGAGTCACCCAACACATTGGACATCTCTGTGGCCTGTGGTGCTGAGAAGCATGATTTGTTTTGCCTCCATCCAGGAGGAGCACCATATCCCAGCAGGTTATGTTCCACGTCCTCAGATTAGGAGTTAGGGGTCACATGTAGGGGAGGGCCAAGTGGCTCAGAAGGCGGGTCATGGATGCTGAGGGTTTGAAATCTCACCCGAGATGGGATGGGCTGGCTTTCTCAAGGCTCATGGCCTAAGGAAGGTATTGGTTGTTTGACTTGAGATGTAGTGGCTTCTCAGGTCAGATTGGACACCCTATTCTTTACCTCCTTCCTTGGTCATGAGTCTTTGCTGCAATATAAAAAGGAGATTGTGCAACAAACACAGGGGTCCAACTCTGCTCTGGTGCCTGGAGCCCAAATAGGGTGAAGATTCCTCTTTGTTCAGGTTTTGGCTTCTACATTTGACCAAAAGCCTAAAAAATCTGAAAGCTGCAGTGTTAGCTGTGTCCAGTCACCCCCTACCTACCTAGTTCAGGATGACTGCACCCTCTTGAATGTGGCACACTGGCAGGTACCCAGAACCTTCTGGGACTTTTGAACATCAGGTGCCAGGCTGATCTTCTATGTGGATTCTTCCTCTTGACGCCCCCCCCCCAAGTAGCACTGCTTAGGCTGTTCTCTCCATTGCACAGATGAGCTCACTTAATCTGAGGACTCAGGGCATGACTGAGCTAGGAGGCAGATCCTTCCATGAATGATGGAGCTCTGGGGCTTGATGGGTCTTGGGAGGAGCTTAGAACAATCTGGCATGACAGTTTGCACCCTCTTACTGTATGTCCCTCCTTTTCCCCACACTAGTGTGAATATGAGTTGGTCCTGAGCTGGTCTTGGACCTGTACAATATGGTGCATCAAACCAGGCAAGCTAGAGATGCTGGGAATCACCAATTACCTGCTTTCCTGGACTTGTGCTATATCATCATTTTTCTGGGCACCTACAAAGCCTTCGATATCCAACAATTCTTGGAATTGCTGTTCAGAAGGTGAGACCCCTCTCCTCCCATGGCCCAGTAATGACTCTGCCATTCACTAACCTGTCTGGTGAATATCAATTTACAGCTTCAATTAGCTCCTCTAAAAAGTGGTGTGTTAGGAGGACCAACCTGCTGGACTAAATGTTTGGACTAAATTGGAGGAGCCCTGGAAAGTGCATCCATGGTGTCTGGCTCTGCAGAAAGAGTGGGCAAAGCAGCAGGTGTTGTCCATGTGTGGTATTTTCCTCTGCCCCATGAAGGAGCTCAACCTCACACCTCAATGAAACTTACCTTTTTCAAACTTCTTTTCTCATCCATACAGGAGTTTTGAGATAACATTGAAGACAACCCCTTCCTTGATATAACCAGAGATGGGATAACTAGAGGTTGGACAGGAACCCCAATCCCACACACAGATCTTGGAATGGGCTGCAAAGGGCTCCTGCATTCCTCAAACATAAATAAAATGGCTAATATGTGCCAAAGTTTTTCAGCCCTGAACTGAATTCAAGGAATAAAGCAGAGAAATTCTGCACTCCTCAGATGTTCATTCCAGTCAGGACAGGAGGTACACCCAGTAAGTGAGATTTGACACTGTCGGGGTCTGTTCTAAATGTGGAGGAACCTTCCCTCATTGGAATGGGTGTGGTGGATACCTGAAGCACGCAAAAAAATGATGGACTCTGGATGAAGAGATATGGGTAGCTCTTAACCCAGAGCAGGATGAGGAATGTGGGGTTGAGGCAAGGAGGGGCTGGGCATAACACTGGGTCTCCCGCATTCTATATGCCCACTGGAGGGCAGTGCTGGAGAGCTGTGCCTGAGGTTTAGGGCCACTGAATGCAGGGACAGAGATTAAGATTAAGAACGTCTAAATTGGAATAGATAATTCAAACAAACACACTCTCCATTCAAAGGCAGATATTGTCAGAATGGATAAAAGAATACGACCCATGAGAAGCTAATCCTCATCTATTAAACTTTTATCATGAGAGTACAGAAATGCAGTCATATCTTCAAGCTCCACATCTAATTCCAGTTCTCTTGGTATTTCCACCATATCTGTAGTTACTTCCTCCACAGAATTCTTGAACCCCTCAAAGTAATCCATGAGGGTTGGAATCAACTTCCTCCAAACCCCTGTTAATATTTATATTTTGATCTCTTCCCATGAATCATGAATCTTCTTAATGGCATCTAGAATGGTGAGTCTTTTCCAGAAGGTTTTCAATTTACTTTGCTCAGATCCATCAGAGGAATCACTATCTATTGCAACTATACCCTTATGAAATGTATTTCTTAAATAATGGGATTTGAAAGTCAAAATTACTCCTTAGTACATTGGCTTCAGAATTAATCTTATGTTAGCAGACATGAAAACAACATTAATCCCAATGTACATCTCCATCAGACCTCTTGGTAGACTGGGATCATTGTCAATGAGCAGTAATATAGTATAGGGTAATGTTGGAAATGGACCTTCCTCTTTCAATTTCCATTTATTAACATTCTTTTCTCTGGATGTGAGAAGACCTTAAAATTCTGCTTCACAAGCTTATAATTCTGCTTGGAGAGTGAGTTAGAAGAACAAAGAGTTCAGCGAATAAAAACCTTTTTTGTGCAGAAGTGGTACAAGTTATGAAAACTGGCAAGGAACCTGTTCACAGCACTGGGGAATGGTATCCATGGCAACATGCTCTGTTGTCAAGTTTCTATCTCTGATTAGTGAGGTCATTGGACTTGACTCCCCAGAGCAGGGAATCCAAGCTGGATGTTCCTGAATTGCATACAGAGTGAGTGTGATCCTAGAGCCCTGATCTAGAACTTTCCTTCCACAGGGGCTAGGGCCCAGCTAGTAGCATTATGGCTTCACTCAGCAAAGATAAATAGACAGAAACACCTGATTTACTCCATCATCTTTCCATGTCTATATATCTCTCCTCCCTTCTTATATGTTTTACCTTATTCTTACATTTCCCCTAGCCAATGAAAATGGATTTGAGATCACATTAACCCGTACCTTACCAAGCTTATATGGCTGCATTGTGAACCATTATAGGCCCTAGAAACTCTGAAGCCTCTGAAGTGTCCTGCCAGGTATCAGCTCTAGGACTCTGGGTTGCGAGCTGCCCAGAATGCTCAGGTGTCTCAACCTGGAGGAGTGGCTATGGGCCATTATTGAAGGACAGGGTTTGTCTTTAATTCAGTAATGAATAATAACATAGGACATTTACAGAGGACAGATATTCTGTTATTTAAACCTCATGAGAAATCTATGAATTTCTTAATAATATTATAACCATTTTTCAAAGAGAATGCAGACTAAATCCTTCTATTACAGTTACACATTCAGTTCTTGGAGGGGCAGAAATGTAGTCCACACCTGGGACTGCAGATCTCATGATCATAACGAGCAGGCCCTGAGAGAGTGGAGATGATAGCTATGGAGATGCCAAACGCACTTTAGTTTATAGGGTCATGAGATACAGCAGGAGCAGGAAGGGAAGATTTCAGGTGATCCAGGTTCCCTTACCCCTAGGGAGGTCTGTCTGGCTTCCCCCTAGACCTTGGGCCTACCTAGTTGCCTGGCAATGAGGTCCTGCAAAACCAGTGCTGTCTAAAATCAAAGGGCTACCACACCCCACCTGGCTGTACAAGATGATAGCAGCTCTTGGCACTTCCCTGAACATGATGGTTCTTTCTTCTACTTACTAGAATATGCATATATTCCACAATGAATAATTTATTTTTATAAGTTTATTTAATTTTCTTTGAAGAGATCAGGGTATTTTTATAAGGATTTTTTAACTCTCAAGATTGCATGTGAGAATCATACTTTTTGACAAGTAGCACAAAATTGACAAACAATCAATTTCTCTGGGCAAAGGTACGTGGGTTGCTTTTGGACACTTTCAGAAAAATGACAGAATTACAGTAAAATATCTCTTTTCCTTAATTGCAACTACATGACTTAACTAATTAGAAGGAAAAATTGTGTTGAAGGTGTTTATATGTGTGTTTGTATCCAAATTAATAAGGGTATGTATTTTGGATTATATGATTGACAAGGTTAGGGGCTTTATAAAGAGATAAAAAACGATCAAAATGGTGCTTTCTTCACAGAAAGAAAAAGTCCAGGTTTCCTAAGTGTGGTATCTGTACTCCCAATAAAGATATGGATACATTTACAACTATTTGGGAAATGGAGGAACAGAGATACTTACTTTGGTAAATTAGTTATTAATAAGAAAGTAATTGTTTAATCAAATTGTAGAGAAAGTCAGGTTATTGTGAGTATGGAATTTCTCTGGTTTAATATTCCATAAACAATAATCAAATTGATCTAGTTTAATCTTAGCACCAAAGTGTTTTATTATTCTGAAAATACATAAACTGATAAATGTACATTGACAAATTAGTTGAGTGGCTCAAAGGAATAGAAGAGTTATATGCAAGCCAATGAAGAGTAGAAGGGAAGGCAAACTTAGGCTGAAGTTCAGAGAAGGGATCTCTGATTAACTGTCATTTAATAAGAGAATGTAGGAAAATGAATGGGTGGAAAAATTGTTTGTGTACAGATTGGAGTAGGAATGAAAGTTGGCAATAGTGCTCAAGGTAGAGATGACACCAATGCTCTTTTGTGTTTGTGTGGTTCTGAGAGGGTGTATCAAAGATTAATCTCTGGATTTTCAAGCAACTATTAGCTTGTATTGGAGACTTGAGGAAGATTCTTGTTTACTTGTGTGAGAAAAATTAATTGCTTCAGTTTGACATATATTTCATTTTAAAGGTCTGTAATACAAGCAGAGTTTAAAGCTTAGCAATAAAATCTAGTCAATAGTTTTGATCACAGCATAGAAGAGTTTCTGACAAAATTTAAGCAAATGTATAAGATTTCCAAGGTAGTATATAGCATTTAGTTTTGAGAAAATTCACTAGTATTTCTTTAGAATTTCTTGGCAAGGGCATTGGGAAGGAGTGACTAGAGTAGCTTGAAGACAATCAAGAGCCTCAGATATCAGAAAATTTTAAGAAAAACATGTTCCCCCAAAGAAGTCATGGTTCAATTGTAGTTTGATTCCAAGTAAAAGGCAGACAAACTCAATGAAGTTAATTTTGAGGAGATCAATGGTGATCTTAATTGTATTTATTTATGGTGAAATCATAAGTTATCTTGGAAATTTGTAGATTGTGGGGATGTGAGAAAATGCTAACTAAATGCGGATAGTTCTACAAGTTTGATTGTTGTTTCAGTTTGCCAAAGCCTGCTAATTCAAAGTACCAGTAATATTAGGTTAGCTTTTATAATGAGTATTTATTTCAGGTAAAACCTTACAGTTCCAAGGCCATTTCCTTTAACTGGATGTAAAATTCAAAGCCTTGACTTAATCCTGCTTCTGTTCTAAACAAATATTTGTAATATGTCCATGAAACACATTTAGTTAATAACAAAGATATTGATTCAATTTATATTTTACAAATGCTTTCGTGTATATAAATTATGAAAAGCATTAATATTGTTGCTGCTAATTGCTATAGAACCATATTCCAGCTACAATATCATGAAGATATTAGAGGGAACAACTATAATTCCCCCAAAATCCCTATGACCTCTCTGCAGGTCTTGAGGCATAACAATACCTCTTATTTAGTCAGGATTTTCCATAGGATTGGCTCATGTGACAATGGGTGTTGGCAAATTTGAACTCTGTAGGGAAAGCAGCAGTCTAGAAACTACAATAAAGTTGATATTGAAATCTTTTTTCACCAGTTCCCAAGAGGATGGTATTTGGCTAGATATTCTATTGAGACATGGTTGATGTTTATGAAGACATTCTTCTGAATGCTGAAATCCTCAGTTTTTGCTTCTAAGAACTCTAAATTGGAGATTACTCCCATTTCAAAGAGCAATTTCTTTGTTGATGATAGATACAATCAACTGATTGTAGATGCAAATCCCATTTAAAAAATATACTCAGAGTAACAAGAAGGCTAATGTTTGACCTAACAACTGGACACTATAATGTAGCCAAGTTGACACATGAAATTAACTGTCACAGTTCACCCCGTGTCAATTTGATACCCATACACATCTCCTTAAATCAAACTTAATCTCCAAATAAAGACAATAATATAGTCATACTACCACCTAACAAGATACCTCTGTCCTAAATAAAACTGAAAACACACTAAACATTTCCCCAGAAGACGATGCAAGTTCTTGGATGATATTCACTCTTATCCTAGCTACCCTGTATCCTAAGTACTATGACAAGGTTAATATAACTTATGATATATGATAAAGGTATAAGAAAAGGAAGAAAAATATATGATGTATAGTTAGATACATAGACAGTAAGATACACAAATATATAGTTATAATAAAACAAGGAAGAAATACTCATAGCCATTACAGTCTTCATTTCTGCAACTGTTCATATGGTCACAGCTCACATTTAAAACTATCTTCTTCCATTACCCACTCTCTATTTACTTTGCCCTCAGCAAGCACCCTAGCTGCTCATGGTTCTGTGAATGGTGAGGTGACCAAAACATTCATTCCTGAATGGTCTTGGCCATCAGTGGCCTTGCCTGGATTGGGTCACTGTAGTTTTGAATTAACTTTTAATCGTGACACATGGTAATTGTAAGAAACACCCTAAGGGATCTCCTGTATCTCCAAACATACTCTTCTTTACCTCCATTGCTTAGTAGCAGTCCAATTTTCCCTTGGAAATCAGGAGGAATCTCCACAGCCAAGAGAGTAATTCCCTTCTTTGACTGCTGACTCAGAGGCGTGAAGAACCCAAAATGGCCATATGACAGTCTTAACTTCCAGTTAAACGGACTCATTGTTGTGTCTCCTGGTGGAATCACTCCACTCTTTAGAACTAAAAGCTCTGGTCAAGCAGAACACACAATCATAGGGACAGGAATTAAATTTTTTTCTGGTGGATAATTAGTGGATCATTAGTGAACAGTGCCACTACCATTTCCACCCCTTGATTCCTAGACCCATGACCCCTGGGTATGGAAGAAACAGCACCATACATTGAATGCCAAATTACAATCATATACAGCCTCCAATTCCAAAGAGGCCAAATGAGTGCTGTGCCTCCTTTTTCCTTGTAGCAGGGGCCAGATGGAACACCTTGTGCTTCACCTTAGAAAAGATATTTTGAAATACCTGATACTTTTCATGGGGAAGGCCACTGATTGATTGATTGATTCATTCATTCATTCATTTCCCAACCTTGGACACACAAATGCCTGTCTTACAAGTAAGTCTAAAGTAGTTTCTACTCATTAGGTCCAATTAGCATAATATCAATGCAGTGAGCAAGTGTGATGTCTCGTGGAAAGGAATGTCAGTGGACATCCCTGAAAAATAAACTATTACATGAGGCTGCTGATTTGATAGCCCCTAAGTTAAGAGGGCAAAGGTGTATTGCTGGAAGGTCAGTGGGCAGGGCTGGTAGAGGTGCGACGGGAGGGTTCCATTGAGCACTGCGCAGCAATGCGCATGCTATCTCAGACCCCGCCGCCTTGAGCCCCAGCAGGCCGGGGGGTCTGGAGCTCTCTGCACCGCCCACCTTGCCTGCCAGCCTTGTGGGGGACTTGCGCTGACCTGCGGGCGGGAGCTCGAGAGACGGGTGTGCCAGGAGAGGACCCGGAAGAACCCTGAATTGTCTGCCCAGGAGGGTCCCGGCGCTGCTGTTAGGGCTGCTCATGGAGTGCACAATGGCCAAAGAGCACTGCCGGTATTTGAAGGACTCTACCCCACACACTACATATGACTCCCTCACGAGCACTGCTGCAGCCTGAGATGCTGCGTGCGGGCCTTCTCCAGACACAGTCTCTGGCACTTCTGGCTCCTCCTAATGATGGT
>JAQZBX010032700.1:0-25744 GCA_029593785.1 Cabassous unicinctus
TGAATTGGAGAGGCCTGGAGGGACAGTGGCCCTCGGGCATTAGAGAGCCCAGGCTGAAGGCTGCAGCCGCCAGTGTTCGGGGCCCTTCAAGGCCCAAGCTGGTGGGGCCATGAGAGGGCGGTTACCAGCCCAGCCGCCTCAACACATCTGTCTAGGGGCCAGCGTGGACACCCCAGGAGGATGGAGAGGCACCCAGTCCCCTGCTGGCCACCCCTGCTTCACCCGGGGTGAAGGCTCAGAGACCTCAGTAGACCTCCGCAGAGCCTGCGGAGGAGTCCAGAGCACATGCGCTGAGAGTGGGGGTCCCAGCAGGTGGGGCGGCAGCCTCCGGGTGAAGCCCAGGCCTACCTGGGAAGAGCCAGCACAGCCCGCCTCAGAGCCCACCTGCGCACGGCCTGGGCCGGCAGGAGCTCGGAGGCCAAGCGGGCAGGTGGGCAGAGAGGTCCCAGGCCGTGCAAGGCAGCCGCAGGCTTCACAGGCAGGTTTGTGAGCAGACACCACCGAAGCGTGAAGCGGCCCGACAGGTGTGCGAGGCTGTGAAGGCAGGTGTGTGGAAAGGTGGCTCTGAAGCGTGGGGAGGTCAGAAACAGGCCGGTGAGGCATGCAGATGCCGCGTGCGGAGGGTACGGTGGGCAGTGGGTAAGGGGTTACGGGCAGGCGAGGTGGGTGGGTGATGACGTGTGGCCGAAATGGCAGGTGTGCGGTGGCGGGAGCGGGCAGGCGCGGGAGGCGGCCCCAGGTGCGGAGGCTGTCAGGGCCGGGTCCGCGCCGCCCCGCCCCCTCCCGCCGCCGCGCCCCCTTGGGCGCCAAGAGCCTCCCGCCGCCAGACCGCAGACGCCGGCGGCCCCGCGGGACTCTGCGGGCAGGACGCGAGGCGCGCCCCGCCCCCGACTCCCTGCGCGGGGCCGAGCTGCCCCCTGGCGGTCGCGTGGGGCGCCGCGACCCCGCCCCGGCCACGCCACGCCACGCCACGTCCGAGCCCGCGGGCCCCGCGGCGGCCTCGGCGCAGGACGGCGCGTCCACGCGGGCGCCGGGCCCGGGTAGCGCCCTCGGGCTCCGCTGCCCTTCGCGGCAACTGGCTGGGAATTCGGAGTCAAGAGGCCCGGGGCCTGCCCGCGCCCCTTCTCAACGGAGACGTTGGGCAATCAGGTCCCAGGCCCGCGTCCGCAGAGCTGCCCGTGGGATTACCCCCTCGGGGCCTCGCGAGTCCCCCTCTCCCACCTGGCCGGCCCTCCAGGTAAGCGCCGGCGAGCATTCATCCCTCTCCGCGTGGCCGTCCTTCGTCACCTGCGTGGGGAGCCCAGGCTGGGGATGCGGGGGCGCGCGAGGGAGCGGGGTAACTGAGGCCCGCAGGGGCTCCCGGTCAAGGCCTGGAGGAGGCGCCCAGGCCGACCAGCACCCTCCCCAAGGAGAGGAGACACAAGGGGGGCCCAAGCAAGCTGCAAGGCAGCTGGAATTCACAGGACCGCGCCTGAGAGGAGAGAGTGCCCCAGAGATCCGCAGAGGGTCCACAGAGGGTCCGTCTCGGGGCTTGGGTCGAGCATGGGTGGGCGCAGCGTGTGAGAAAAGTCCCGGCGGTGGGGAAAGAACACCCAAAAGGGTTAGGGCGCTCAGTTCCCACGGGCTGGGAGGGCGCCAGCGTGGATGAGGCAGTAATGGGAAAACTTAAGCCTAGATCAAATGCAGTTCTGGTTCTGCCTAACGAAGCTTGAAAACCTTGAAGGGATCTGTTTCCAAGTAACTGCATCCCAGAAATAAGTATATCTGAAGGAAAACAAAAATATCCTGTACCCAACAAGGTAAAATTCATGTCTGGCATCCAACTAAATATCAGGCATGAAATGAAACAATATTATAACCCATACTGAAGAGAAAAATCAGTCAACACTGACCCAGGAATGGCAAAGAGGACAGGTTTGGGAAACTGGTCTTCATGCACTTACTGAAACTACAGTCCACCTGCTCCACGTGCTGGAGAGGTTGACAGGCTAAGTAGAGACACAGAGGTATTTTTAAAAGCTTCAAATTGAATTCTTAAAGATGAAAATTGCAATGCCTGAGATAATAAAGTGGATGGGATCGATGGCATATTAGACATTGCAAAAGAAAAGATTAGTGATCTTGAAGACATAGTGCACAGACCACCCAAATGAAACAGAAATGACTGAAGAAAAGAACAAAGCAACAGTGAACTGTGGGACAACATGAGCTGTGAAATCCGAGAATAACTAGAGTCCCCAAAGGAAAGGAGTTGGAGGTGGGAAAAGAAGAAATACTTGGAGAAAATTGGCCAAAACTTTTCCAAATTTGATGAAAAATATAAACCCACAGTTCCAAAAACCTCAACAAACCAAGCACAAAAAAACATGAAGAAAACTATACCACAGCATGTCATTATCAAAGTGTTTAAAACTTGTCATAAAGATAGTATCTTAAAAGCAGCCAGAAAAAAAAAAAAAAGATGCCTGTTTTTGTTCAGAGGCAAAAAGACAAGGATGACAGGAGATGTCTCCTTGGAAACAACGCAAGTGAGAAGTGGAGAATCATCTTGAAAACACTGAAAAAAGAGAACCTGTCAACCTAGGGTTCTTTACCCAGCAAAAATATCTCTCAGAAATGAAGGTGAAATAAAGACTTTTTCAGACCTAGAAAGCTGAGAGAATTCATCACCAGCAGACTCCACTAGACATTTTGAAGGGTACCTCTCTGGCCAAAGGACGATGGTGCCAGGTGGACGCCTGCCACCCACACGCCTCCCGCTGTTTACATCTCTTTACAATAGTTGGCTGCTCACAGCAGAAACTGCAACAATGTATCATGGGGATTATAACTTAACAAGTAAGGTGCATGACAACCGTGGCACAAAGGCTGGGGTGGGGAAACGGAAGGGTCTCTTGTAAGATCCTTTCACTGGAGGTGAAGTGGCGAGATGTCCCTCGGAGGCCCGCGGTGACCGGCTCCAGCCTGAAGCCACTGCTACAGCAGCAGGCTGGAGGCCCTGCGGCCGCCAGGCTGTGGGGGAGCTCGTCTCGCCGGCCAGCCCAGGCCTCTCTGCAGCTGCTATCCCTGTCCCCTGGCTCCGAGTGCTCCCCAGTGCTCCTTTACGTGGGGTGGAAGCTGGGGAGTGGCGGCCCCCCTCGGCCCCCTCCTGGGAGTGGCTTCACGAGCAGCCTGCCAGGCCTCGCTGGACTTGAGGCCCGGGAAGGCAAGGCGCTGAGCTGGGGAGCTCCTTGGCCTGAGCCTCCGGCAGCAGCTCCCCCTCCTGTGCTGGCCAAGGATGGGGGGCAGGTGTCACAGCACGGTGCCGTCTAGGCAGGGCCGAGAAGGGGGGCACTGGACCCCAGGGGGCTGCTCCCAGGGCCCCATCCAGCCTGGGGGCGGGTGTGCATGCACTCACGAGTCGCCCACAGAAAGGTGTCCCGCGGGGGCCAGGTTCCACGCAGAACCCCAGGGCAGGAGGAGGCGAGGCCAGGCGGCCTCCTTCAGGCTCCCTTCTGCAGGGTCAGAGGGCTCAGACTAGTGGGGCGGCCCTGCTGCCCCCCACACCCCCACTCGCTCCCCTCCTCCCTCAGACCTCGGGGGGAGGTCTCTGCAGCTCCCCCGCGCCTCTGAAACTTGTCCCTCCCCTGGAGCGCCATGTGCGCTGGGTGCTCTCTGCCTGGTCCCTGCCTGGGGGTGCTGTCAGCACCAGACGTGGCCCCAGCAGGAGACCTGCCAAGCAGGGTCTTGGCATCAGGTATCTAGAGACTCTTTGCTGCTGGGAACTGGCCTCATGGATCCTCAGATTTCCCCTGCTGGGGCTCCCTGAGTGCAGGTGGAGGGCAGGGGTGGGGATTGGGGCT
Source organism: Cabassous unicinctus (assembly GCA_029593785.1). Taxonomy (NCBI): domain Eukaryota; kingdom Metazoa; phylum Chordata; class Mammalia; order Cingulata; family Chlamyphoridae; genus Cabassous; species Cabassous unicinctus. Next base: position 3,843 of record JAQZBX010032700.1, read on the forward strand.
GTGCACCTGGTTGCCATAGTAACAAGAGTGTCTCTAAAGGATGGCGTCACCAGGCTGCTCCTGGCCCTTGAAAAGGAAAAGGTGAAGTTGAACACCTCATCTGCAGCTGAGTGCACATGGGGGTCAGCCGCCGGGCTCACCTGCTGAGGTCACAGGTACAGCCCAGGTTCTGGGTGCTGCAGCCCCAGGTGAATGTCCAGCCCACCGAGGGAAGCAGAGACACCTGACACGGACGTGTGGCCAGGTGGGCAGGAGACTAAGAGCCTGGACAGCCCTTGCGGTGGACCTGTCCCCCCTCCCCTTCCCAGCTTTGCCTGTGTACAGGCTGGCCCAGGTCTGCGCCTGGCAGCCGCCTCCCAAGCTGATGCATCCTCAGGACCAGCCCCACCCTCCCCTCCTCTGCCTCCTGAACTGAAAGGAGAGTGACCCCAGCCTAGGCAAGTCCAAGGGTGCCCCAGGAAGAGGAGGCCACAGCCTTTGCTGCCCGGAGCCCAAGGTGCACATGTGAGGCAGATGCTAAAGTCATCACAGAGCATGGGGGTCACTGCCGGGGAGCACCTGCTGGGCTTGCATTACTGCATTTACCGAGTGCCCGGCACTGGCCGGCAGCTCGCAGGAGGCTGTGCGGGGGCTCCCCTCGTGGTCTGTGGAGCAGCAGCAGCACCTGGGGTGGGGGTGAAATCTGCGTTTTAATGAGGTCCCCTGGACACATGCAAGCGAGGTTCTAAAGGACGTGCCCTGGCTGAGACGGCTAATGCCACGGAATCCTTGGAAATAAAACAGATGGGAAACCTGCTGAAAGGTGTGGCAGAAGGATCCAAGGTCTGGCAGGCGGCTGCCTGGCGCAGGTTGCCACAGCGAGGCCTTGGGGCCCTCGTGCAGCGCCCACGCCCCAGCCAGACGGGGACCCAGAGCCCTCAGGAAGGGCCCTGCTGCCATTTCCCAGGTGACCCTGCCCTGGAGGGAGAAATAAGCAGACATTCTGGGACTTGCTAGACGATGGCTCGGAACTGGAGCTAATCCTGGACACCTGAAAACCGCGGTGACCCTTGGTCGGAATGGGGCTTGTGAAGATCTAGTGCTGAGGAGGTCAGCCTGAGCCCACCGTGGCCCAGCCCCTCCTGCAGGTCCCAGAACATGAAGTCCACGCTTGGCCACCCGCAGAATGCCCACGCTGGTTCCGACTGGGCGGTGCGTGTGCGTGCGCACTGATACGGAAGCCCCTGGAACTCCCCCACCCCCGTGCTAAGCCAGAAGGAACCCGCTTCCTGGGGAAATTGCAGAGGTGAGTGCCGGCATAGAAAACTGGAGGGTGCAAGAAGGCGATTCCTTCCACATGTTCCACAGAACTTCCTGGACGGCCACAGCGTAGCCAGCGGCGACCCCAATCACAGCCACGTCTGAAAGAAGCATCTTTTTTTTTGTTGTTTTTTTTTTAAACTTTATTTTGTATATTTAATAATTGAAAATATATACAATTAAAAAATTTAAAAAAAAGTTGAATTAAAACATCTATTTCTCAATTAAATATACTGGATACATACAAATATTTTTTCGAATTTGAATTAAAAAAAATTTTTTTTGGAAGTGGCCATCGGGGTCTCCCCGGGCTGCTGAACCAGCAGGCGGGGAAGGGGCAATGGGGTGCCTGGTCCCAATCGCTGCAGAGAAACGGCCCTGTACCATGATGGGGCGGGGAGGCTCTGGGGCTGCCACCATCCCCCTGACCGTTAGTAACAGTCAGTGGGCAGCCGTGGCCGCCACAGAGACACAAGGGACCAGGGTCCCGGGGGTGATGATCTGGGCACCCCACAAGGCACGATGAGGCAGGGACGGTGACGGCTTTGGGTCTTGGGTGGAAGAAGAGTCAAATGGACATCTCTCCCCTATGACACAGCAGCTGGTGGGACGCGGCGGCCATGCCGGGGACACGTGGGGGACATGGACTTCGAGACAGAGGCCGGGCGTGCAGCGTGCCACGCCTCCTGCCTGCCTCCCCAGGTCCACTTGCCCCTCCTGCTCAAGTGCAGGACATCAGCCTCCAGGGAAGCTGGACCGTCCCCCTGCTCTGCCTTCTGGCTGAGTGTGGCTGGAGGCAGCTTTGGAGGACACTGGCGAGCAGGCGGCATCCAGGCCTGTTACTCCCTGACTTCACCACACAGGGCCCCACAAGCTGGTGCCTGCGCAGCCCCACCTGGCTCCCATAAGCCCCCTGCCCCGCTGGTGGGGAAGTGCGCGTTCTCCCCATGGCCTCCTGTGGCCGGGCCCAGGCCTCTGGAAATAGCCCCTCAGGCAGATGCCCTCAGCTCATCCGCATCTGAGCCGATTCCTCCAGGGCCCAGGATAATAGGGTGGGGGTGGGGGGATGGGCCGGGGCGCACACTAGAGGGGCACTGCTGACCTTTGCTGCCACTGCCCTGCCCCCTCCCCTCCACTGTGGTGCACAGCAGGAGGCAGCCCCAGCTGGGCCTCAGGAAGGGCCGTACAGGCCGACCTCCCCAGCTCTGTCCTGACCGTTCGCTCCTTCTCTGTCCTGTAGCCCCAGCCCCCTGTGCTGCAGAAGGGGCCAGGAGCACGGGAGCCTGCCTCAGGGACCCCAGAGTGGGCAGGGTGAAGCTGGGCTCCCCGGCCCCCGCCCCAGAGGCTGCACGGTCAGGAGGGGCTCACACCACACCCCTGTCCAGGCACCCTCAGATTGGTGGGGGACTTGGGGGTCGGTGGGGGAAGGACTGGCCTTGCCCAGCCTGACCCTCGTGCCCTCTGGCTTTGCCCTCGGGCACTGACCTGTGCCCTCTGGCTGCCCATGCCCAGCTTAGTCCACAAGCCTGACCCCCAGCCTGGATATACAGTAGGTGCTTTAAGGGGACGAGGAGGACAGGGAGGACCAGTGCCAACAGCTCCCGGACCGGCCAAGGGCAGCCCAGTGGGCTCAGCTCCTGGCCAACCCTGATTCATGGTTCAGTACCGCCTGGCACTGGGTGGGCCCCGGGGCGGCCCTCAGGGGGCAGGGACCTCTAGGTACTTCACGGGGTCTGAGAAGGGGCCCGGCCGAGCCCAGTAGTCCACAGCACGAACCCGGTAGGTGCCAGAGACATTGGCCGTGTCTGGAGACACAAAGGCACATGCGTGTTTTTGAGAGCATGCCAACCTCGACCTGCCCCCAAAGCCCCCCCCCCCAGGCTTCCCAAGGCCAGGAGACCCCAGCCCACCCCGAGCTGTGCTGGGGCCCAAGGTAGGGAGTAGCTGAGGGGCTCACCTGGACTGAACACAAAGAGGTTGAAGGTGGACGTCTTCCTGTCGATGGGCGCATAGGGTCCGCCCTCCTGGGAGAACTGGACCTCATATGTCCACAGGCACCTGGGTCGGGGCGAGAGCGGGGCTCGGGATGGGCGGCGCAGGGAGCCCAGCGCCCTATTCCCTCCAGCCCCCTTCCTGACCCGTCCCTGGGGCCGGCTCCTCGCAACGGACAGGCCAGAGGTGGAGGGGGCTGCAGCCCAGGTGCCACCTTCCCGGGACCCCGTAGGTGCCCCCACCCCACCATGGGACAGACGTGACATCATGAGCCGGCCTGTGCCGCACCTGCACAGGGGGCGGGGTGCACGCGGGAAAGGGGCGGGGAACCCCCCCCGGAGTGGGCACGAGGGCCCGCGCGGGACAGGGGACCGCCGCACTCACGCACTTGGAGCCCACGCGCTCATCCGACCAGACCAGAACCAGCTGCCCGCGGGTCAGCGGCAGGGCACGGAGCCGGGTCACCTGGGGGAGGAGGGCGGCGCCGTGAGGGGGCAGCGGCGAGGCGAGCCTGGGGGCGGGGCGGACAGGGGGCGGCCACTTGCCTGGCCCGGGGGGCTCGCGGGGCGCGCGCACACGTGCAGGAGCAGGAGCGAGGGCAGCGGGAGCTCCGGGCGCAGCGTCAGGCGGCCGCCGGCGGGGAAGGGGCTCGGGGCCGCGGCCACCGGGTCCTGGGGACACCGGCCGGTCGTCACGAGCCCCCGTGGCGGGGATGCCGTGCCCCCCAGGCCGAACCCCTTCCCCCGGGACAGAGCCCCCGCCCCTCCCGCCCGCGAACCTCGGCCGCGCGCATGCGCCGGAACTGCTCCGGCGACGGGAAGACCGGCCGGCCCAGGCGCTGCCACTCGCCGTGGGGGCTGCAGAGCCGGTTGTCCAGGTAGAGGGTCACGTAGACCAGCCCTGCGGAGCCGCACGCTGGGGCCGCGCGGGGCCGCCCCGCCGCCTCCCGCCCCGCCGGGCCCGCCGCCCCCCCCAGCTCCCCGTGGCCCTGAGCCCGGCCCCACTCCCTGCCTCTCACCGGGGGCGGGGGGCACCCCATACAGGCTGAGGGTCACGGCGGCGCTGCGGTTGGCGTGAGCACGGGTGTCATCGCTCGCGTAGACCAGCACCGAGGCGCGCCAGGCGTCGGCGGGACCGGAGGGGCGGTGGGCGCTGGCCAGGACGCCCACCGTGTGGCTGCCTTCCACCGCCAACCCGGCCCGCGACACCTCCGCCCAGAGCTGCTCGCCGTCTGCAGGGGTGGGGGCGTCACCATGCAGGCTGGCTGCCCCTTCACCCTCCCCGGGCCTGGCTTCCCACCACTTGCACCCCATCCTGTTGGTAAAGGGGTTCCCAGCTGGTAGGTCCGGGCCAGCCCACAGCCTCAGAGCTGGGGGAAAGCAGGTGGTTGGGAAGGGCAGCCCCTAGTTGGCAGGAGCTACTCCCTCCCCCAGGCTCCCTGCCTCCTGGCCTTTGCACATGCTGTAGCCCCTTAGCTGGGAATGACAGCCCCGCCTAACCCACATGCTTCCTACTCCAGGGAGGCCTCGGTCCTCACCCCACCCCTTTCTGGTCTGGCCTAGCGCACAAGGATGTGATGCCAGGGCTACTGGACATGGCTCGCCAACAGGGCCAGCGGCCCCTTGGCAGTGAGCTCACGGCAGGGTGGGACTCACCCAGCAGGGCCAGCAGCCCCATGGCGGTGAGCACTGGCTTGCGCAGCAGCTGCACATGTGGCGGGCGGGTGTTGTTGACCTGGAAGCGGGCGGTGAGGGTGCGCTGCGAGAAGGGGTGCGGGTGGTAGCTCAGGAAGGCGTTGTCATTGCTCAGGAGCGTGTAGCGGATGGAGGAGCTGCTGTTGGCGAGCAGCAGGTTCTGGTGCTGCGCGATGACCTGCGGGCAGGGGCGGCTGGGACCACGGCGGGGCCGCGCCCCCTCCCGCCCCGGGAGGGCGGCCTGCAGGGCCGGGCGGGCCCACCTTCACGACCATGGCCGCGTAGGTCACGTCGGCCCTCCACGGCTGCGGCAGGGACCAGCCCACCAGCGGGTCAGCCTCGTCGTTGTAGATGGGGGTGTCGGCAAACTTGGGGAAAAGCTGCTGGATCTGCTGCACAGCTGCCTTCTCCTGCTCCAGGATGTAGCTGGAGTTCCCGGCACCCTGCAGGCAGCAGCCCCACGGCAGCATCGCCAAGGTTAGCTCGCAGGCCGCGGCCGGGGGTCCGCAGGGGCTCCCGGGTTACCAGGGAAGCGTGGTGGGTCCCAGGTCAAAGGATGGCAAAGGCAAGGTGTTAAGAATGCGAGCTTGGTTTCAGGAAAGCTGGGAATTTGAGCAAGGATGCTAAGCGTCTGGGTGTCGTGGCTACAGGTGCAATAGGGAGGGAGGGAGGTGGGCGACAGTGACGTGGCCTGAGCGTAGAGCTGAGGTCTTCACCGCGCGCAGTGACACGGGAGAAAGTGGAGGGGCAGGCTTCGCCCCCGTGCATGTGCCAGGACGAAGAGGTGTGTGACGGGCAGTGAATCTGGGTGTCTGAGTGACAGGTGACGGCACCTTCTTGTGGAGGGCGATGTAGTCCAGCCGCACGCCCGCCTCCCCCGTGAAGAAGTTGGCGCCGCTGAGGCAGTGCTCCAGGAGGCCCCAGCACAGGGGCGACCGGGGAGGGGGGTGGAAGGAGTCGCCGGGGCCGCCCAGCCGCAGAGCCGGACTGGCAGCACGCAGGCCCTCGGAGCACGCGTCGTAGTAGTTCAGGAAGCCTGGGGAGCGTGGGCACCGTGTAGGACACTGGGCATCTGGGGCCCCCAGGTGGCCGGGCTCTGCTCCCGCCCCCGAGGGCAGGCCCTCGCCCGCTCCGGCTTGGCAGGAGACCCGGGAGGCGCCGCCCACCTTGTGGGGTCATGGAGACGTTGTCGAAGTCGTGGTGGTCCGGCTCGTTCCATGTCTCAAAGTTCCACCGAGAAACGTGCGTGATTCCGTACCTGCCTGGAGAAGCACGTGGGGGCGCCCTGCTGTCACCCCCGGCAGAGGAGCCCGGCACCCACGCCCAGGGCTGGGAGGTCTGAGTGGACATTCACCCCACCTCCCCTCCACATCAGAGCCCGGGGAAGGAAAGCAAGCCGCCAGGCACTGGGGGCTGCCGCCCACCCCTGCACCCTGCCCACCGATGTATCTCCTGGCCAGGAGCGACACCAGGTCCTTCCACTCAAACACCTGCCACTTGTCCTCGAAGTCAGTGAAGCGTCCTGAGGGGCTGCCCATCAGCTCAAAACCTGCAATACGTGAGGGAGGCTGCCCCTGCCCGCTCCCACGCTCCCACACACACCCAACCCCCCCCCCAGGCCCCGGTACACCAACCCTGCGCAGGCAGCAGGGAGCCCCAGGGGCGGGGTCGTGGCCGAGACAGGCTCACCAGGTTGGAGCTGGTTCTCCCTGAGGAGGTCCAGGTATGCATCCAGGTGGGTGAAGTTGTAGCTCAGGTGCTGGCCGGCCACCCCCCTATTGAAGCACATTCAGGGTCGGGGTGGAGGGTCACCGGGCCTCTCCACTGGGAAACAGCAGCTGCAAATGCTTGGCAGCCACTCCCCACCTGTGTGGGCCAGTGTGTCTGCAGGTGGAACCCCCGCCTGCGCCTTCAGGAGATGGGAGGCTTGGGGTGGGGGGCTCAGAACAGCCCCGGGGATGGGATAGGGCAGGCCAGTGCTGAGGGGAAGGTACGACGGCTCAGGGGGCGATGTCCTGGAGAACCCTGGTAGGGCTGTGGACCGGGTTCCCACGTACCTCCTGGAGGCCAGGGCCCCAGGCTTGGCCAGAGGTTCCCGTCCCTTCCCTCACGTGCTGGGGCAAGACAGGGAGGAGGGGGCTCCTGGCACACTCAGCCAGGGCTGGACCAGGCCTGTTCTCGGCTCCCCTGGGCCTCACGTTCCCAACGGGACAGATGGCCGTGTGAATTTATAGGAACATGCCAGATGTGCCGCCAAAGAAACGTGATGGAGTTGGGGCTTCTCTGAGGAGGTGATGTCTAAGACATGCCAAATAAAGGGACAAACCAGCCCTCAGAACATCTGGGAAACACAAGGGACCACGTGTGCAAAGGTCCTGAGGTAGCAACAAGCTCGCAAAAGCTGAACAGCCAAAAGGCCACGAGTGGGCCTGGGCGGGGTAAGGGAGGGAGTCATTGGAGATGAGGGTGGGGTGACAGGCTGGGCCTGGTCACACAGGGCTTGTGTGAGGACAAAACCTCGACTCTGGGTGTTCTGGGACGACCCTTCTGCTGCTGAATGGGGCAAGAGCGGGACCCAGAGAAACTGCTGGGACGAGGAGTGATGGAGTGGGTGGGCTCACATGGTGGGGGCAGCGTGAGCTGTGTCTGTGAGCGGGTCCAGGTGCTTGTGTGGAGTAGTGAGGGGCACGCAGGCAGGGTGTCCCCCCAGAACACACCCGGCGGCCTGCAGAAGGCACGTGGGGAGCACTGGGGTACAGTGGGTGTTGGGGCGAGGAGGAACGGAGGCAGCAGCTGGGCTTGTCAGGCTTCCCCTGGACACAAGGCAGGTCGGGCTACTCAGTGACCCCACGTCCCTGCCCTCAAGGTCAGGCCAGCCTGGCCCAGTCCCACAGCTCCTGCCCCTCGGGCTGCACCCTCTGGCCACCCCTTCTGCCTCTCTGGCCCTGGGCTGCTCTTGCCACCCCCCACCTCCCCACCCCTTCCCTCCCCCATCCAAAGGTCGCAACCAGTAGCAAGGAAACCAGAGTGAGCCAGCCCTCGGGTGAAGACTGACGGCGTCCTGGGCAGCTCCCAGCGTCCGGCTGGGGCCTGCTGTGCGCGAGGCTTCCGCGTCCTGAGCCGCCACCAGGGGCAGCCTATCACCCCGGGGACCCGAGGCCCAGGCTCACCCCGGCAGCCGGAGGCTCGCACGGGCCGGGAGAGCCCCCAGGCCGAGGAACTCCGCGTTTCGGTCCGGGTGGGACTAGAGAACCCTGAGAAGGGGTACAAGGGGCGGGGGAGCGCCCACCCCAGCCCCGTCGGCTCCAGGGGCGGGACCGGCCGCGGGCCACGCAAGGCCGCCCCCCTCTCGTCCCTGGCGGGGCACGTGGGCTGGGGCCGCGCCGGCCGCACGACGGCCTCATCCACGGCGCGGCGCCCCCCGCCCCGCCCGAGCGCCGAGCTGCCGCCGGGGCGCGTGAGTGCGCGGGGGGAGCGAGGGGCGCCGGGGCCGCGCGTGCCAGTGGAGGGGGCGGAGCCGCGCACACGGACCTGGGATTTGGGGACAATCCGGCTCAGGGGTGGGGGGCGTGGGCCGGGGCACTCGAGCTGGCTGGCGGCGTCCGTTCCCGCCCCCCCTCCCCCCCTCATCTGGGCGCCGGGACCACACCCCGCGAGGCAGCGGGTTATTGGGGGAGGAGGGTGGGTCTGACCCCAGGCACCAGAGGGGTCCTGAGTTGATTTAGGAAAAACGTACAGGAAATGGCGGCAGGGGCTGGAGTGAGGAGGGGGCAGGTGGAAAGGCTCTGGGCCGCAGAGGGAGTGGTTGGCCGGTCTGTCCTCTCCAGCCAGCAAGGCCCCAGAAACTGCTGTACACACAGGGAAACTGAGGCAGAGGGACAGCAGCTCAGCAGCCTTAGGCCCCAGGGATTACTGGGTTCTCTCAGACGGCAGGTAGGTCTCCAATTTCATTTCCTCACCTGCCTTAGATACCCAGCCTGGGTGGCAGGGACCAAGGCCAACATCTGCCACCCAAGGAGGCCAAGGTGAGCTCCAGGTGGCTGAGAGGCTCAGCCCCACCTGCCTAAAATCCCACCACCCAACTTTCCAAACTTCCCACCCCCAAGAAGCTCCTGAAATCACCTGCCCTGCCCCCATGTGGGCCAGGCCTTTGGGTTCTGCTTCCTGAAAGGTGAAGCCTCCCCAGCACCACCCCACATGTGTGCACATGTCTACACTGGGCCCACATTCCACGCCCGGCCCACCTGGAGCTCCACTCCCCCCATACCTGCTCAGAGGAGCTACCCTGGGGTTTCTCCACCCTGACCCTCTGCTGGTAGCTGGGTCGGGAGATTAAGGGTTTCACAGGCCTTGTTAGCTGCCACCACCCGCAGGGCCGAGGGGGTCGCTGACTTGGGGATCCCTGGGGCCCAGTGAAATGATGGAGTAGTCCAGGTGCGAGACCCCCAGGCAAAGATGCTGGGGTGCACTGGGCCCTCGGGAAGAGCATTTGTCTGCTCAACCCCAGCTCCCGGCTTGGGGACGCCGGCTCTGATCACCTGGAGGGGGCTGATGGAGTGGCGCCGGAGCCTCCCACTTCCCCTTCAACATCTTGCTGTCCTGTCCCTGGAATGGCACCCCCAGGCCATCTGCTGGAAGTCGGGGTCACACCGGCAGCCCCCTGTGGGGATGGGAGGGTCAAGGCCTGAAACTTTCTGCCCCCCCCATCAACTGCCTCCCAGGGACAGATGGCCAGGCCTGTCGGGGCTCTCCAGCCCGCCCAGGAGCCCCTCGGCGTGGGAGAGCTCTGGGCTGTGCACAGACAAGGGGACCTTTTTTGTCCCCCGTTTAACCCTAAGCAGCCAGCAATACAGGTTTTCTCGTTTCTTCATTTTAAAGGTGAGGACACCTGAGGCCCTGGATGTGCTGGTTTTTAAAATAGCAGCTCAGGAGCAGGTGTAGCTCAGTGTTGAGCGCATGCTTCACATGTACAAGGTCCTGGGTTCAATCCCCAGTACCTCCTAAAATAAAACTTTAAAAACTAGCTGCGCGGCCTCCAGCACCTCTCACGTGCTGGACTGGGGTCATGTCTGAGCGTGCCAGCCCTGGGCATCGCCGGCCTGCTAGGGAGTGGGGGTGCGGGGCTGGCTGCAGGCCCCATGACCTGGGGCAACAGCCTGGAGAGGAGGGTGCAAGCCGGACCCTTGCCCCTTGTCCTGTGGCCACTCAAAACCAGACCCAAGTTCCTGGCAGGATGGGGAGATCCAGAGACTGACCTCTGGGTGGCCCTGCCCTCGCCCCTCCTTCTTGCCCACGCTGGCCGACCTCAGCCCCAGCCGGCCTGGGTCTGCACGCCCCCCCCCCCAGGGCTGTCACAATCCAGCATCCTGTTCCAGCCCCCTCACCAGCCCCCTGCCCCGTCCCCTGTCCCCTGGCAGGGCCTGACCTGGAGGCCCCAGGACGTAACTGTTGGTGAGCCTCTGATTACACTACAACTGCGGGTTAGCCCTCAGGTAACACTGGCCTGGGGAACCCATGACTCAGGACCTACAGGGTGAATGATTTAACTGCAGCTGGCACGGCCGCACACTCAGCCACTCACCGCAGGGGGAGGGCGCAGGTCGACACCAGGCCCCCGCTGCCCGGCTCCGAGCCAAAGCCCACTGTCCGTGTACCCAAGGGTCCGGCCAGCCAAGAGAGCCAAGCCCTCTCTGTCCTTCTGTTCTCTGAGCTTTCCGGAGGCTCCCTCAGGTAAGAATCGTTCTGGGGTCCCTGTTGGGGGACTCGGCTGGCTCACGGGCAGAGGGAAGGGGGAAACTGGAGCCGTCCTCGACTTTGGCCAGGCTGTGTGATCCCAAGTTCCAGAAGCCTGGAGGGAGCGGGGCCCGGTGCGATAGCCCAGCCTTATCCCACCGCGCAGGGCTGAGCGTCAAGGCTCCAGGGGCGCTGCGCGGATGGGGTCTTTGGAGAAAGGGAGCACACCTCTCACGTGGCTCACGCTGGTGAACTGGGTGCCCCGCGGCTTCAGGGGGCAGGAAATCGCAGGACCTTTTGCCCTGAGGGCGATGTGGACGGCAGTCCTTTGGAGCTTCTTGCCTAGGAGCCCAGGCTAACTGCCCTGCCCTGTAAACGCCGCCTCCGGCACCAGTTCTCGGGACGCCAGGTCAGGAGCCGTCCAGGGTGGCCCAAGGCGGTGGCCACTCAGGACCCCGTGCACAGCCTCGTCTGCAGGTGCGTTCCACGAGGGCTCCCGAGCCTCACCGCAAAGCAACGGCCATGAACTTGGGCACAAGCTCCGGGAAGGGGTGCCTGGCAGGGGCCCAGCCGCCCGGGCCCACCCTCCTCCAGTTGCCCAGGATCTGCCAGGAGGACCGCGGGCAGGGCCCCCCGTCACGGCATCACATGGCTCGACGGGGGCCACAGGGAGGGTGGGAGGTGTGCTTGCAGGCAGAGGCCCTCACTGAGCTGGGAAGGCGGGTGGGGAGGCCAGAGCCCTATGACTCCTGGCCGCGAGCCGTATTTGCCTGGAAGGCGCCGGCCTGGCACATGCCTGTGCCTCGGGGAGGGGGATTTGGGAGGCTCAGCAGTGGGACAGCAGGCAGGGCAGGAGCTGCAGGGCTGCGCAGGCAGGGCCAAGCCAGGCGGTGTCTGGTGGGCTGCCCCTCAGCTCCCCTCAGGCCTCGGCACCCCTGGCCTTGGCACCTTGTTGCTTCATATCCACATTTCACCCCCGAAAACAAAGAACTTAGGCGAGACCACCCGACACTCCACAGTGGGTAGCATCCATGGCCCACGCTGCCCCCTGCCGGGCCCTCCTGGCTCCTGAAACGGGGTGAACTTCGACCTCAGCCCGGGTACCTGCCCCCAGCCCAGGCCTTTCTGTGTGAACTCTTCTGGGCACAGCCTGCGCCCGCCCAGCCTCTGCACCTGCCTCTCCCTTGCAGGTTGGCCTGAGGCACCAGGATGGACGCGGTGTCTGAGCTAGCGCTGCAGGACGTGGGGCTGGCGCTGGTGCGGCGGAGGCCCCCGGCCGCCCGGGGCCTGTGCGAGGAGCTCAAGGGCAGGCTGCAGCGGGGCTGCGAGTGCAGCTGGGCGCGGGTGTGGGCGCTGGCGCAGGCCCTGGTCCCCGCAACGCACTGGCTGCCCCGCTACCGCCCACGGGAGGCCCTGGCGGGCGACGTGCTGTCCGGGCTGGTCATCGGCATCCTGCTGGTGCCACAGGCCATCGCCTACTCACTGCTGGCGGGGCTGCAGCCTGTGTACAGCCTCTACACGTCTTTCTTCGCCAACCTCATCTACTTCCTCCTGGGCACCTCCCGCCACGTGTCCGTGGGCATCTTCAGCCTGCTCTGCCTCATGGTGGGGCAGGTGGTGGACCGCGAGCTCCAGCTGGCCGGCTTTGACCCCGCCCAGGACGGCGCCCTCAACGCCTCGGTCGCCGGGCTGGCGCTCGGGCCACAGGGCTGCGGGCGGGACTGCTACGCCATCCGCGTCGCCACAGCCCTCACGCTGATGGCGGGCATTTACCAGGTGAGGGTCCGGCCGGCTCGGCTGCTCGGGGCACCCCCTTGGGCGCTCACAGCCCACAGAGAGCAGAGCCTGGAGGAGGCACCTGGCTCAGCCTCCCAAGAGCAGAGCACAGGTGGGGGAGGGCACACCAGGGGCACCCCAGGATTGGGCGGCAGGCACCATGGGTGCTGTGGGGGTACGGGGGACCCACGCCAGGGAGCCCACACCTCCTGGTTCTGCTGCCCCAGGACGGCCAGCCCAGCTGGGTGCCCACTGTCGGCGGTGGGAGGCAGCATGGGAAGAAGGGGCTGCTGCCAAGCCCCCAGAGCCCAGAGGCCCTGTCCCTGAAACCCCATGGCCCACGCGCCGGGGTGAGCGGGAGGTGAGCACCTGCCCAGCCTGCGCATGAGCCCAAGCGCTTGACTCGGAACACAGCGGCCCAGCGATCGGGCTGCGGGCTCTGGCCTGACCACGCGCCGTCCGCAGGTGCTCATGGGTGTCCTGCAGCTGGGCTTCGTGTCGGCCTACCTCTCGCAGCCCCTGCTCGACGGCTTCGCTGCAGGGGCCTCGCTGACCATCCTCACCTCACAGCTCCGGCACCTGCTGGGTGTGCAGGTCCCACGGCACCGGGGCCCCGGCATGGTGCTGAGCACGTGGCTGAGCCTGCTGCGCAGTGCCGGGCAGGCCAACCTGTGCGATGTGCTCACCAGCGCCGTGTGCCTGTCGGCGCTGCTGGCCGCCAAGGAGCTGTCGGAGCGCTGCCGGCACCGCCTGCAGGTGCCGCTTCCCACCGAGCTGGCCGTCATCGTGGTGGCCACACTCGTGTCCCACTTCGGCCGGCTGCACGAGCGCTTCGGCTCCAGCGTGGCCGGCGACATCCCCACCGGCTTTCTGGCCCCACGGGCCCCTGACCCAATGCTGATGCAACGCGTGGCCCTGGACGCCGTGGCCCTGGCCCTCGTGGGCTCCGCTTTCTCAGTCTCGTTAGCCGAGATGTTCGCCCGCAGCCACGGCTACTCGGTGCGCGCCAACCAGGAGCTCCTGGCTGTGGGCTGCTGTAATGTGGTGCCCGCCTTCTTCCACTGCTTCGCCACCAGCGCCGCACTGGCCAAGAGCCTGGTAAAGACGGCCACCGGCTGCCACACACAGCTGTCCAGCGTGGTCAGCGCAGCCGTGGTGCTGCTGGTGCTGCTGGCGCTGGCGCCTCTCTTCCGGGATCTGCAGAGGTGCGTGCTGGCCTGCGTCATCGTCGTCAGCCTGCACGGGGCCCTGCGCAAGGTGGCTGATGTCCCGCGGCTGTGGCGGCTGAGCCCGGCCGACGGGCTGGTCTGGGTGGCCACGGCAGCCACATGCGTGCTGCTCAGCACCGAGGCTGGGCTGCTGGCGGGCACACTCCTCTCGCTGCTCAGCCTGGTGGGCCGCACGCGGCGCCCTCACGCTGCTCTTCTCGCCCGTGTCGGGGACTCCGCCTGCTTCGAGGATGCTGCCGAGTTCGAGGGCCTCGTCCCCGAGCCGGGGGTGCAGGTCTTCCGCTTTGGGGGGCCGCTGCACTACGCCAACAAGGACTTCTTCCTGCGCTCACTGTACAGCCTCACGGGGCTTGACGCAGGGCGCGCGGCCGCCAGCAGACGGGGGCCCGGAGCAAGGGCTGGCCAGCGGCCCCCAGGCCGGACGGGCACCACGTCCGCGCTGCTGCCCAGGGAGGCAGGCTTCCACGCGGTGGTCGTTGACTGCGCCCCGCTGCTGTTCCTGGATGCGGCCGGCCTCTCCACGCTGCGGGACCTGCGCCGGGACTACGCGGCCCTGGGTGTGGCCCTGCTCTTGGCCTGCTGCAGCCCCTCTGTGAGGGACATGCTGAGGAGGGGCGGCTTCCTTGGGGAGGACCCGGGGAACGCAGCCGAGGAGGGACAGCTGTTCCACAGCGTGCACAGTGCCGTGCTGGCGGCCCGAGCCCGCCACCAGGTGCTGGTGGCAGCTGACGCCACCCTGTGGCAGGGTGGCCTCTGCGGGGAGGCTTGGCGCCCACTTAGAGCCCAGGACAGACGTCCCCAGCAATCGCCGCACTCCTTCCCAGGGAGCAGTGCAGCGCTGGGGGAACGTGGAGTTCCACCTGGGCAAGGGGAAGGCCAGCCCTCCAGACACGCAAGGACCCCAGGCTCAGGGTGCCCAGGACGAGAGGCTGCCCAGCTGCCGCCCAGGCCCTGACCCGGGGCGAAAGCATGGCACACAGGCCCGCTACGGGCTTGACGCTCTGCCGTCACCGTCTCCAGAGCCTTCACCTGTGAGCAAAGGACCCCGCAAATCCGGGGGCCTCTGAGGTGCCCACAGGCCTGCCCAGCCCGAACCACTTCCCAACAGCCAAGTGCTCCTACGCCTGGGCCCCTACTGCGCAGACGTCATTGCACATCGGGGCCAAAGGCAGGCAGGAGGCTCACCACCTCGGCCCGGTGCCCAGGGACGCTGCCCCCCATGGCCTGGGCCCCAGCACGGCGCACGGCGGGCCCAACCTGTTAGGGTGGGCAGGGAACGCCCCCGGCCCTGTGCTGGGGGCGTGGGCATGGTCTAGGAGCCAACCCCAGCACCGGGGGAGGGGTCCTGCCTCCTGCCCTGCCCCACGAGGTCGCGGTGCCTCCTCCAGGGACAGGCGCCCCTCCTCCCTCACTTCCTGGGGGGGCCCCAGGCCTCATCTCCGTAAAGTGCTCCCTTGCCAGCTGCCCCCGGTCACCCACCTGGCGGTGACGAGCTCCAGCAGCCAGTGGGTCCGGACCTGCTCGATGCCCCCGTGAGGGACGGCACCCACGTAGGCAAGGTTGAGCTGCTGGTCCCAGCTGAGGTCATACCGGTCAGCTTGGTTGTGTGGCAGGGGGGGGCTGGGGACAGGAAAGAGGGTGGGGGGCTGCCTGAGTCCCAAGTTGGGGACCCCTCCAGCACCTGCCAGCCCAGGCTGGGGCCTCCTCCCTGGCACAGGGCTCCAGCGGGTGGCCCTGGAGGGTTTCTGCTCCTGCGTTTCTCTCTCTGTTCTCAAAGCCGGAGTCACCGGGAACAGGGCCGCTCCCAATGTAATAAAATGACGCCGGGACAATGTGAAGGCCCGTGTTTGTGGGGGCGCTCCAGAGGGCGGAGGGCCGCATCGGGTCCCCCGCCCCACCCCCGAATTGGCTTCCGGCTCCAAGCCTGTCCGAGGTGGGAAGGGGACGGTCCCGCTGCACGGCGGACGGACGTTTCGGGGTCCTTTTTGAATCCCCGACCCATCCCACCCCACACACCGCATGGGGAGACCTCTCCCTGGCCTGATCAGGAGGGGGCCCGAGTTATTTTCCGGGCTCGGGGGACCCCCTCGATCCTGCGCTGGACACGGGGTTTCCAATCGCCCTCTGCGTGCCGGGGCGCATCCCCGCGGAATGACCCCCAGGGGTCCCCCCTGATGCGACCAAGGGCCTCCCAGGAAGCCCGCGGGCCGGGCGGGGAGGCCTCAGTTTCCCGGTTCGGCCGCTCACCAGAAGCCGGTGCTCCTCCAGAAAGGCCGCAGGGGCCGCAGCGCGCGGGCCGCGTCCACGCGCACCAGGTGCGGGGCCTCCGCGGGGGCCGCCAGGGGCGCGCGCAGGAGCGCGAGCAGCGCGAGCAGCGCGGCGCGGGTGCGCGGGGGGCGCATGGCCGGGCGCGCGGGCGCACTCCCGGCGCACTCAGGCCGGGCGGGTCCTCCGCGCTCCCGGGAGCGGCCGGGTCCTGTTCCGCCTCCGGGTCGCGTGCGCACGTGACCCTCGCGGCGGCCCGGCCTGGGCTGGACCCTCGCGGGCGGGGCGGGGCGGGGCGGGGCGGGGCGGGGCCTGGCGGCTTGGGGTACTGGAGGTGGGGGGCCTGGAGGTGGGGGGTGCCCTGGGGGGGCCTGCGCTGGTGGGGAGCGCGCCGGGAGCCCACGGCTGGCGGCCCTTCCCGTCCGGCCTCTTCCTGCCAGGTCCCTCCGCTTTCCGCCTCCTCCCCTGCCGAGTGGGGACAGTGGCAGCGCGACAACTACGCACAGGGCGGTGGGACGCCCTCGGCCCCGGAGCGGTGGGGAGCGCAGGCCGTTCTCCCGTGTGGACGCTTCGGGCAGGGCACGCCGGCTGCGGGAAGGAACCTCCTGGGGCCCGCAGGAAGCCTCGAGACCCACCCCTGCGATGGTGGGAAAGAATAGTCAGAAGTGACCCTTTTTCTGCAGTGGGGACTCTGTGAAAGAGCAGGCCTGGTTGTGGCAGCCCCCTCCAAGTCGCCAGCTGGAGCAACGGCAATTTCTCTCTCACGGTTTTGGAGGCTGGAAGCCCAACATCAAGCTCTGAGGCCTTGCTCTCTTCCCCCGCCTGTGCATTTAGGGTCCACTTGCTGCGGTCCTGGAGGTTCCTTGGCTGGCATCCCTGCCCCTGCCCGGCGCTGATCTGCTTCATTCTCTGGCTTCTTTTGACTTCTGGCTTCTGCCCGCCCACGGTGTCCAAATCTCTGCCTTGCGAGGACAGGCCCGGCCTTCATTCCGTTTGGCCACACCTTAGCTAAGAAGAGATCTTCAGAGGCCTTAAAAACTACAGCCACAGGAGCGGGGCTTGGCACTTCACCCTGTCTTTTGTGGGGGGCATGATTCAATCGCCAACAGGGGAGATAGGTTCAGAGATGGGTTTTAAGTATAAACACGGGTTGTGCATATATACACCAAATAGCTTACAGCAGCTCATGGTCAAAAATCAAAAGTTTCCAACATGGTGAAAAGCCAGTAGCATCCCTTCCCTGGAGTCCTCCAGTGTTGCCAGCCCCTTGGGTTGGTGACTTTAAATCGCAGGTCGTCAGGAGACAGCCAGTATAAGGGGCTATATTAGCTTCCTAGGCTGCTTAAAGCAATATACCAGAATCAGCTGGATTAACAATAGGAATTTAACAGCTTGGAGTTTTGAAGCTGAGAAACATTTCCAGATCAAGGCCTCATGGAGGCGACGCTGCCGGCTCCGGCAGGGCACGTGGCAGCATCTGCTGGTCTCCTGCTCTTCTGGACTCCGCTGATTTCAGCTTCCTGCTTCCCTGGCTTTTGCTCTCTCTTCACTCTGTTTACAGAGGACTCCAGTAAGAGCCATCCTGGTGGAGCTGGGACACACCTTGATGAAGGAGCTCCTCCGGGGCCTCCTCACAATGGGCTCACACCCACAGGAACAGATGAGATTTAAGAGCATGCTTTTCTGGGGTACACACAGCTCCAGACCACCACAGGGGTGTCTAGAGATGGAAAATAGAAGGGGACCTCCGACAATACCCTGTGTGGGTAGGACTCCCCACAATGGCACTTAGGGAATGAAATGTATTATTAAAATACAAAGCTCAATAGAGGGTTAAATGTCAGACTATATAGCTGGAGACGGAATTAGTGCACTAGATGGTATATCTGGAGAAATTAACCAGAATGAAGCAAAGAGTAATTAAAATGATGAAAGAGACTTGGAGGATAAATTTAAATGGTATGTGATGGGGAAGCAGATGTGCTCAAGTGATTGGGTTCCCGCCTACCACATGGGAGGTCCTGGCATGGTGAGCTGACTCAACAAGATGACACAACAAAAAGGCACAGGAAAGGCAACGAGAGACACAACAAACCAGGGAGCCGAGGTGGCTTGAGTGACTGAGCACCTCTCTCCCACGTGGAGGGTCCCGCGTTTGGTTTCCAGTGCCTCCTAAAGAGAAGACAAGCAGACACAGAGTGCACACAGCAAACGGACACGGATTGCAGACAGCGAGTGCAAACAACGAGGGGGGCAGGGATTGAAATAAGTAAATAAATGGCACGTGCTGGGTTGGAGCTGTGTGTAACCCTAATCCGTCCCTGTGGGTGTGGACCCTTGTAAGTAGGACATTTTGATGACGCTACTTCAGTTAAGAAGGAGTGGCCCACCTCCATCAGGATGGGTTAATCCCATTACTGGAGTCCTTTACAAGCAGAGTGAAATCCAGACAGAGGGAGAGAAAGCCACAGGAAGCGAGAGGCTGAAATCAAGGAAACCTGGAAGAGAAGGAAGGTACTAGCGGTGTTGCCAGGACAGAAGCGCCAAGGGTTGCTGGCAGCTGGCCCCAGAATGCTGGTCTTTGGGAAGAAAGCATCGCCTCGATGATTTCTTGATTTGGACTCTCTTTTAGCCTCTAAACTGTAAACTAATAAATCCCCATTGTTTCAGCAAGCCCATTTAACAGAATGTGCTTGAGCAGCCTAGGAAACTAAAACAGGGTCTAATTAGAAACTGAATGCAGAGAATGTGGTAGAGACATGATATGAAGAGATGATTTACGGGAAATCCAAACTCATAGACCCAGAAAGTGCAATGTGTACCAAGAAGAATTTTAAAAAGTCATTCTTGCCCAGATATAATGCAGCAAAAACAGCCAGACAACTAAGACCACAAGAGCTGCAAAGCGATCAGAGAACATGCTCAGAGCCCCTGACAAGAAAGGACAGCCGGGTGGCCAGACTTATCAACAAAGCCATGAAATCCAGAAAACAGTGGAACACGTACAATGTGATGAAAGAAAATTACCGTCAACCCAGAATTGTGGACCTAGAAAAACTACTTTTCAAGAATGAGGGTGAAGGGAATCCTGTATTTCACGCATGATTGTTCCGTAAACCCACAACTTCTCTAATAAGGAAAAAAAAAGAATGAGGGTGAAATAAAGATATTTGCAGATAAACAACTAAGAGTCTCCCCAAGAGACCGATACCAACGGTATTTCTAAAGCATGTCCTTCAGGAAGAAGGAAAATTATCTCAGAATTGTCCCACAACAATTGTCCTGCGTGAGTGTGCACTTAAGTGCGTGTATGTACTCATATTCAATATATATTCATATGCCTTCATGTATATGTGAATACAAGCATTGTGCAATATAATCGTAAAGGGTAGTAAGGGTAGAATTGAAATACTGGCCAATAATAGCATATAACTTGGTTGGAGAGGTGATCAGAGTCACAGTGTTCTGAGGTCTTTTTATTTGGGGAGAAAGGAGATGATAGTTTTTAACTTTAGCTTTTCTTATGTTAAAATGTAAAATTTGACTTCTGGGAATATGGCAGACTAGAAAGACATAGGTCTTTCTTCTCCTCCAGAAAAATAGCTAGAGGACAGGCTGAAACAGCCTGGAAAAAGATCTTCTAGGGTTTAGGACAGCAGGCAAAGGCTGGACACTGCCCAGAGGAGAGAGGGCAAAGGAGGGGAATCAGGACGATAGAACCGTGAGTTGAAACCAGCGGCTGCTGCCACCGGCACCCTCCCCCACACTAAAGACTCTTCAGAAAACTCAGGCCTCTGGGTCTGTGGCTACAAAGGGGGCTCCAGGGATCCACCACCCCAGGAAAGGGAGGAGAGAGGGACACACCCTAAGGCTGACTCAGCTTCTGACCCACAGATTTGGTCTGCTGTGTCCCACCAGCCCTTCCAGACTGGGTGAGACCACCCATGCTTTGCCCTGGGAGCCTGGGAAGGACTGGAGAAATCTGACCCTCGCAACCTCCCTCTCTTCCAGCCGAGACCGATTGTGGAGGATGCACCTCCCCAGGAGAGGGGAGAGAGAGGGACACAACCTAAAGCTGACCCAGCTTCTGACCCACAAACTTGGTTTGTTGTGTCCCAAGAGCCCTTCCAGGCCGGGTGGGGCTGCACCATCATTTGCCTTGGAGCCTGCAAGGGGCTAAAGATATACAAACCTCCCAATCTATCTCCTCCTCTACTAACAGGGACTGATTGCTGAGGATTCAGAGGGGAGAGGAAATATTTCCTAGCTGGGAAAAGGGAGGGGGCTGCCAGAGGAGACTGGAGAACTCGCTCAGAAAGTTTGAATTACAAGGCTCTTAGCCCCCAGACAGGAAGCTCCATCACATTGATCTGGTCTGTGTCACAACAAACACACTCCAACCAGGCATTGAATTGAGAGCTGCCAAAGAGCGCCATCTCCTGGCAGACCAAGGAAGTGCAAATGAGAAAATTAAAAATAAGAGAGGCTTTTTCTGGCCTTTTTAGCCCCCTCCCCAAGGCCCTAGGAAGCAGGTCTGCAACCAGTTACTGGGTTCAGAGCCCAGTTTTGAGCAACTATCAGGGACAACCCTAACAATCCAGGTTGAGCCAAGAATCAAAGAGTAGCAGTAACACACGGCCTCCTGCCACTAAATCCCTACAAAAGAGAGATTGAGCATCTGAGTAAACTACATCCTAATCAGATGCCTAGACATTAGTAAAAAATTATGAGCCATACTAAGAAAATGGAAGACATGGCCCGAGAAAAGGAATATATCGCCCCAGAAGAGATGCAGGATTTGAGAGAACTAATTAGCGAGATGCACAAAAATTTCCAAAATCAAATTGAGTTGAAAGACAATATGGCTAAAGAGATAAATGAAATCAGGAAGACATTCAGTGAGTGCAAAGAAGAATTTGAAATCCTGAACAGAAAAGTAACAGAGCTCATGGGTTGAAAAACACAATAGGGAAGATGATGTGGCTCAAGCGATTGGGCTCCTGCCTACCACATGGGAGGTCCGTGGTTCAGTTCCCAGTGCCTATTAAAGAAGACAGCGAGCTGGCATGACAGGCAGGTGCAGCAAGCTGACACAGCAAGAGACACAAGAAGAAAAATATAATGAGAGACACAACAGAGCAGGGAGCAGAGGTTCCCGGTGCCTCCTAAAGAAACAAAGAAGACAAACAGACACAGCAAGTGCAAACAACAAAGGGGAGGGGAGAGATAAATAAAATGAATTTTTAAAAAAAGACACAATAGGTGAGGTGAAAACACATTTGAGGCGTACAACAGCAGACTCGAAATGACAGAAGAAAGAATAAATGATAATGAAAACAGAGCAGCTAAAATTGAAGACAGAAAATAACAGAGAGAGAAAAGAATGGGAAAAAACTGAGCAGGGGCTCAGAGAATTGAATGACAACACAAAACGCAACAACATACGTGTCATGCGAGTTCCAGAAGGAGAAAAGAAGGGAAAAGGGGCAGAAAGAGTATTTGAGGAAATAATAGCTGAAAATTTCCCAACTCTCACAAAAGAAATGAACTTACATGTCCAGGAAGCACACTGTACCCCAATCAGAATAAATCCAAATAGACCTACGCCAAGACACATACTATTCAAAATGTCAAATGTAAAAGATAAAGAGAAAATTCTCAGAGCAGCAAGAGGGAAGCAAACGATCACGTACAAGGGACGTCCAGTAAGACTTAGTGCAGATTTCTCTTCAGAAACCATGGAGGCGAGAAGACAGTGGTATGACACAATTAGGAAACTGAAAGAGAAAAACTGCCAGCCGAGAATTCTTTATCCGGCAAAACTGTCCTTCAAATATGAAGGTGAGTATAAAGTATTCACAAACAAACAGAAACTAAGAGAGTTTGCAAAAAAGAATCCACCTTTGCAGGAAAT